>PVMI01054808.1:0-15131 GCA_008528875.1 Aulacorthum solani | reverse complement strand
TAATATCCGCTATGAATTATATACTTTATAAATATTAATAAAAGTGAACGTACATTGACACTACAACACTTGGAATTTAGAAATGTAAAGTACACGACCAACATAGTTAAAGCATTTCTGTAGGTTTATGAGTTATATTATTTCATATTATTGTTGTTTTTTATTTATATATTATTGTAAAATATATATATTTGTGTGCGTCTGTACCTAATCCAGGTTATTATAAAACGGTTTCAATTTCGGTTTATGGGGTCTTTATTTATTTATTTATAACATATCAACCATTCTTTTGCTAACGAGTTTTTTTTTTAAATTGTTTATCTGAAGACCCTCTAGCTTGGCCAAGAAGAACATTAATTTACCGCTCTATTGAGCTATATAACACTACACAAAAAAACTGCCTTTATTCATAGAAAAACACGGGATACGTTGATCAAACAGTGAAAATAATATACCAGAGATTGTATTTTTATGTGAAAATTATATGAAAACTAGGCCGATAAATAATTAATAGCGTCATATGCACTTGTGAAAAAGGGAGTGGTATTTTGTGTACGAGGCTCATATTTATTGGTAACATTTTTTTTTAATGACTATAGCTAGTCCATAATGTAAACGAGTCGGTGCCTCTATGTTTGAAAGCAAAGGCTCAATTTCAAGTGGTCTCTCTTTTGTCCTGCACGAAATAAAAACCTATATAGCTTTTAGCCATAGTGACCTTTTACGATATACATTAAATATGTACAGAGAAAAATTGCTTTTGCCAAAAGGCTGAATGCGTACATGTATTAAACGTTTTTGAATAATGCATAAGTCAAAACTACATACATATAAGTATATATTATACACAACTTGGTGTTTGTAACGACAAATTCAACGTCCGAGACGACATCATAATAAATCGTAGAGTTCTGATTAAAATATTACAATATACGGCAGTAAACCTATGTACTATAGTAATTATTGATATATTATAATAATAATGGATACAATATTTAACGTGATCATTTTCTTGCAGAATAAATTAATTTGAATTGTTATAATAATGATTTAGAAAACATAAAAACCAACAGAGAAAAATATTGTCCGCAATCAATTTTGATAATCATGCAAGAAATACCATTTGGGACGATTATTAACCCAATCTAGAGACTTCAAATGTATTTACATAAAAATTAAATCAAATAAAAACATGTTTTGTGTTATTTTTAATTCTAAACACACTAAAAACTATATATATATTTAAACATGGTAAGTAACAAAATAATAATAAAATATAGAAGGTATATATGTATATAAATAGTCTAAGCAGAAGAGAACAAAATATATATTTAATATATACATTAATACATGTGTTAATGCAAGAGAAAATTAGCGTCCGTCAATCGATAAATGTCAGTATTAATTATGATTTTAATAATATATTGAAAGCCATGTGCACATTTCAGCTGTTTGATCGCTGCATTAGTTGATTAGTGAATTTTTTTTTAATGATTCTATAATATTGATGTACTGCACAAATCTATATATAATATTATGTAATAACTTTGATCAAGCCGCTTTTCTCAAGTTATTTAAAGAAGTATACAAAAAACAATATAATAAATTAAATAAAACAATTAAAATAAAAAGTTTTCAACGGACACTATCATAATATCAACCGCAAACTTCTACACATACGTCTACACATCTACGAAGTTATTTTTTTTAGTTTTTTTACAACAATAGACTCCTCTGACTACCCATATGACTTACTTAAGGCTGAAAAATAGAGGGTCTGTCATGAACAGGTATGAACACGGCCGAACGGACGCGAATGTCGGGTGTGTTCATGTAAGTAGGAGGAATAGTATTCCCGTCCTCCTTCGGGCCTCTGGGGTCGGAAAATTCTATCCAACCACATCAACGACACGAAAACGTTAAATCCGGCATTATAATAATTTGTGTTCAACTTTGAACACGGTTCGGTCAAGGACGCTCATAAGTATAGCCTAACAGAACCACGGTACATATGAGAATACATGTGTGTGTGTGTATATATATATGTATATATATTATACATGAAATATGTATGTATATAAGTTTCGTAGATTTTTAATTAATTTTAAGTCTTGCTAAAATAAAGTCGTTTTTCAAACGCTGTGTGCAAATATATTTTAGTCTCTTACCTCGTTGACACTCGTAAAGGAGCCTGGGAATACAGTTTGGAAGTAGCGATAGCCAGTGTTAAACCTTTTCGGTAACCCTTGTTGAAATGATCTCTTGGAATCTGCGGACACACATAAAAAAAACAAATTAATTAACGGACAAGTATACGGGCTGTGGTTCTTATATTATTCATTATATTATGATGTGCATGTGGTACGCTAGGTATATATTACGGTTTGTGACAAAAACGAGACGCAGCGGGAAAAAAAGCTCGGAACTCGAGACGTATTATATGTATATATAATGACCAGCAGGCTGAGCAAACAAAACCATTTATCTCATACGGACGACAACCCCGAAAGGGATTATATTCAATGCTTATACAAAGAGACTTTTTGTCGAGTTTTCACAGTAATGTCTAATCCCCGTGTTTGTTTTATGATCGTTTATTCGTCCACGGGGTTATATCGTCCAGTAACCGACTAATCGGGTCTATTACGATAGTAGGAGTCGATTATCGTCAAGTATATAATATATATTATAATGTTAATGTGCTATTATTTATTACGTCCATTAATAAATCAAACTACCCAATATAAAAATAATTAATATGCAACTGTAATACTACCTATTACATAGGTTAAATACATAGTAATATAAGACTTGCTTTTAAGAAATCATTCAAACATTATTTAATACATAAATTATTCATCATTGATATTATGACATTATTATTATTGATATGTATAATCGCACATGGTACATTATTATTATTTATGTGTACCTAACTAGGTTAATTAAGTGGTAATGACGTTAATACATTTGGAATAGATAATTATTTATTCTGTGGGCTTAAGTTATAAAAATAAAAATTGCATCTTTCAACGTTTGTTTTATTTTGTTCGATGAAAAGAACGCGATACTCGAAAAATGATGGGAAACTGTATAATTTAATATAATATAAAATAAATACAAATATAATATCACATACATACAACATATAATATACATACGTATGGAGGTACGTAATATTATTATTGTATATGTGATAGGAAATAATTTTGGCTTGTAGCGACGTCAATAACATATTATACTGCATGGAACATAAAAACCCAAAGCACTATATGTATGGACAAGAACAACGTGCACTATTATACAGTTTCGAGTGGAATTTGTTTACAACCTTCTATAATCTGCGAACTAATTCCATTTCGGTTCAAGTACATTAATAATATTAATGATGTTTTTCCAGTCTAGTTGACTTAAAGAACATTAACGTGTACCTACGTTATATCTTAATATATTCCATTACTTTAAGTTGACTGAAAAGTTTGTTTACAAAAAATATAATAATATAGTTTTTATGTGAATGATAAAATTATTATATAACTTCATATTATATTCACATTATAATTTATAATCTAAACTCACTCAATTGCAGAGTTCATTATAAAGGTCCGAGAAATATGATTTTACAACTGCAAACATAATTACCTTGTATTATACAAAAAGCATAGGAACTTGAGACTAAGTATGAAAATTAATATTACAAAGACTTTATAAGAATAGTACGTTTTTAGGTACACGAATCTCTCGATTATTACAAGTGTATACAATAACTATTATTATCAATGATAATTTTAATACAGATAACCGGTATAGTCTAATTCGTCTTCTATTGCTTTAAATTATCCTCTATAATTAGAAATTAATAATTATACAACGAGACACTAAATTCAATCTATGTTTATACCAGATATTAGTTCAGTACAGCTATGTATACATTGTACAGCTAAACTATTGTTATGATTTAAATGTTTGATCGTGTGATACAATAGAACAAGACTCTGGAGAATTTCGCAGAGATAACAACATAGACAATTAAATGCAATACCAATTGATTTATATTTAGTGACAAATTGACCATCGTTGGGTACAATACTATTATTTATATAGATTCATCAAATACCTATCCAGCTGAGATTGGAATTTAAATCATTCAAAGGTAAATTATTTGTGTGGATATTTAATACAAGTAAACGTTTAAATACTATATGTATAATATATTAATATGATATTAGTAATGAACGCAAAAGGAAAAGCATGTCGCTATTAGTATATGCCACACAGAGGAGATACAATAATACTTTTTAGCACAATTTTAGACTATGTATTTATATAAAATAATATTTTTTATAGTATTTATCTCATCTACATGTGTAGATTTATATTGGATACAATTTGTTTTCGAAGAAATAATATTATTTAATCATTGAAAAGACCTATAATATAAGTATGGTACACGTAAATAATTATGCTGCACGGACGTATGAACAACTTGTCGCTCAAAATATGCTGTATAGGTAATAAATTAAATCAAATCAATTCTGTGATTCGATTACATTCAACTTTATATATTAAACTACCTAGCTAACTCCAGTGTTGTAAAATGTTTGCCGTATGGGTTTACACGGTATATAATATTAAATAATAATCATATTGTATTAAGTGTTATATTGTGTGCAATGTGTACATATATATATTTATAATGTACTAAAAAGTTTGCCGCTGTGAATAGCAACGTAGACATCGGGCTGTTACCTATTATGTATGATAGAAAAACTTTTTCGGAAGGGGTCGTTCGCCACCTCCGCGACTTAATACCGCCGCGATGGCGTCTAATTAAAACACGTTGCCGAAACGGTGACACGTGATTGGCGTCGGCACACGGTTGTCTGGCAAAAGCAACAAACGCCGAGCGTGTAGGTATACCTACACATATACAGGGCTACCGGACATATGTTTACTTTTGGACTATAGTTTTTTTTTTAAATTTTTTTCTTCACTTTTTCTTTAGAAATTTATTTTTATTCACCGGCCGCGGTAATGTGACTGCGGCGGTGTTCGTTTGCCATCCAAATAGCCGCTACACGCACTATACGAGCATCTATAAATAATGGGGACCATCACGACGTCACTCTGCGCTACACGTCCCCGCAGGTTCATCCATCACATCAAGCTCACTCTCTGCTCCGGTCGACTTTTCCGTAAATTATCTTAATATATTATTATATACATTATAATATATCATATTCACATCAAGTGGTGTATAATTTATATTGAACAGCTAGCTGCAGGAGTATACAATTTTCGTTATGTCGGTTACATATAATATATATAAGGTACTGTCATAATGGGCACTACACAAATATATATATATACCTGTATTCAATATAGTGCGAACCTCTTTGTTTCATTAAAATATATTACGCACATACGTCGTGTTTTTTGGCCCCGAAACATGGCGGCGATAAAACAACATCAACTACATCAACACGGCGAAATATCGGCCAGCGAATGCGAATTGAAAGCATATAAAATTAATGTTATAATGATATATTGCATAATTATTATGCTCGAGTATACTGCTATATAGCAGAGACTTGGGTTTGTAATTTTTGCAACCTGCTGATGATTTATATGCCTCACACGACTACGGCATTTTTATTGGCAAACGCGTTGCAGATTCAGGCGCGTTCGAGACGCGCAATGCTGTAAAAGGATACTCATCGTTACCCCCTCACCAACTGCATCGGTATTCCGTACCCCAATGGTGGAGGCCGAGGTGACAAATGAGCCGAAATGAAGCTTTAACGTCGGTGGAACGAAATCGTTGGGACATTTTCGTAAGTTTTTGACGTTTTCTATGCCATTAATCGTGACAGTGCGGGGGCGAGAAGGAGATTGATCGGAAATGTTGTATATTCGACACGTGGATGCGACCGTCCCTGTCGTCGACACATGCAGCTTCTGTTTCTCTATACATATAATAAGTGTACGCAAGTACGAAACGTTCTGATGTAATTTGGACACACGTCACTGTCACACCTTCACGACGGGGCAGCCGGTTAATTTTTCAACCAACCCTCTCGTCTCTCGGCTGCGAGAACTGCGCCGGTGTGTGGGTTCATCCTATCTATAGATACGAGCGTCCAACTGTGTGAGCAGACACGTTCGCTTAAGGTGACCGAATAGAAAAATTACCCCTGGGACTGTCGTCTATTTAGTTGTTCCCAGACACCGTGTGGCGTAATTGGTCGGAAAACGAATGGAGGCACTGCTGTGTTCGCTTTAGAATAATAATAATATTAAATGAGAGTATTTTTAAAATAAAACATTAAAAAACATGCGTATGCACTAGAAGGTATACGTATTTTTTGGATTAAAACAGTGTGTTTCACGTGCGTGACTTACAAACGTGTTATTAATTTGTTTGAGATAACGCGATTTTTAACCGTCGTGTTTTATGATTTTATTTTTTAAAAAGTTCAGTGCATAATTTATTCTGCGATTGCATCGTCGAAAAATCTCGGAAAAAAAACACCACATTTTGGAAGGTACCTAATAGTTTTGATGTAAGATACATTAGGTGACAAAAATAATCATTTAACTTTTTTATCACACATTAGAAAATAGCATAGAGTTAATATTCTAATATTGCCAAACCAAACGTACGTTCAATTTTCTATTCAGCCGAAAAAAAAGTAGTGATTGATCACCATGGTAGTCTTATCAATTTTGATTATGCACGTCAGGGGCTTCTATAATATTATCATACCGTTTTGCAATAACTGACTATAGAGGGCTGCAAGAGCGAAATTAAAAATTGAGTAAAATATAACTACCGTTGAATAACATTTGAATATTATCACAACATAGAAACGCATTGCAGAATTATACGTATATGAATATTGAATATATGTATTTATATACAATATACAAAGACAACCGACCTGCAATAACCTGACAACTAAATATAGATTCTATAGATATATAAAAGCAAAATAATTAGCGTGATAATTTTACCCATGGTACTATTTGTCATAATTACAATGACGGGCGTTTTAATAAAATTACAGTGTCTATATAATTATAATACGCATCGTAGAAACGATCGCATATTATGAAACAGTAAAAGTGTAACCATAATAATAATATACCCACTATATTATACAATTACCTATAGTCTATAGCTATACTTAAACATATACAGGACCTACGCGTTTCTACCACAGCACTGCGGTATTACATATATCGGTAATGAGCCCGATTTAATCGTTGTGGTAAATTGGAATAGGCGTATAACATCTTAATGTGGTACACTCCTACACATCGATATATAGAGTGATTCACCAAGCAAACTCGCCCACCCCCTTTATACTTTTATGATGCTTTTATTTAAATTCAAGTGTATGTAATTTTTAAATATACATAGACTGCATAATTTTGTACTAATGTTTGAAAATATGGTCTTTAAGTCGACTTAAAAATTCTAACCGGCATAATTATAATAGATGCGTAATAAAAATAAATGATGAGAATGGGCATATTTTATGAATTATCCTGATGAGCTACCAGCAATTCCTATACCGTTATATCGGTTTTAAACTCAGAGATTTCCTCGGTGACACGGTCGCTGTAAATCCGACGACAATGATGACGGTTTTTTCGTCGTCTACACTACTATTGTCGTGTTACTATTATTCTATTATTGAATAAACCGATGATTCCCGACCTAGGACTTGTAATAACGTACCCTGACTGGTCTGCCACGCGGTTAAAAGGTGCAGCTTAATCCTTGCGCTCGATGCCGGGGCGATGGCGACGGCGTAGGGTGAGAGGGGAGGGCGGGTAGGTATATTATATAGGTAGGTATAGTCTGCGGGCCGTCGGGGTGAGGAAGGGGACCCAGACAAACACTCGTACAGTGATAAAGCGGTGGTGGCGTGACAGGCAGTGGTAGGGGTGAAAAGGGGTGCCCAATCAATACTCGACCCCCGCGGCACGCTGCCGCTACCACTGCCCTCTCTGCCGCCATCCACTGCGGCCGCCGCACGCTACTGCGCTGCTATATCCCACGCATCACGCGCGTACAAAACCATCCCTGTGGCCGCCGCCGGACGGTTGACGGTCAAAATAGTTTTGCCTGCCCCCCCTCTCCGTGTTTGGTATTATTATTATTATCATACATATTTTACGTCGTTAACGCGGCAGAGATTCCGCGAGTGTCGGGCACTCTGCTTTTAAAAATTTTAATATAATAATGTAATATTCGTTATGGTTTGCGCAATAAAGCGTTATTATTGCTATTTTTTGGCGAGACCTTTATTTGTTGTACATTTGACGACGGGCTCTTTCCAGCAGTAGCGACCGTTTACGCCGAAGGAACAGTCGGCGAATTCAACGGCGGCTTTCCCGATCGATGACGCGTTGCCAAAAAGACGCGTAAAACTCGGCTCGGCCGCGAAATTCGCATACATACACACACACACACACACACGCGCGCACGGTATACAACGCGATATGGATGTAAGACTACGTATTACATAGCACGCTGTATGCTGATTTAAGTGTGTGCGGGGCGCTACTATATAGGAGGAATTAGGTAATATAGGTACAAGTGTCTACAATGTAAATTCGACATGATGGGAAACCATACGTATAGGAACTCGAGCCTGTATAATACGTACACCGAGGCGAAACGTGCTTTCGGAGAATAATCGCCCCTCCCCGCACCCAAGTAAATGCACAGGATTCGTTTCGTCAATTTGTGTCAATAAACTTAAACACGGAGCATGCACCGTCGTACGTTTATACAGTACGTAATACGTATGATGTATAATAAGTATATAACTAGGCATTTATTCTATAATGGTCAAACGCTAAGACGCAATACAATGTCCGGCCATAATAATTTGAGAAGTCAAATTTTTCACCGGCAGAAATTAAAAACACAATTACCACTGGCTCCAGAATCGCGCGTCTCTATTGAATACTCTATTTAACTCACGTTAACACACATACAATATTGAATACTAGTATACACACAGAAACAGTGCAGAGTTGGATATCGCGCTGAAGCGGAACCGACGTCGACGCTGAAAGAAAGAAGATGAGTTCTTCGTCGAGGTCGATGTCCTATACGTGCGTACGTATGTAATATAACATTAAGACGAGCATCCGCGCTGGTATGATATGTGAAGTGCGAACTGTGTCCACCAATTTCATATGGATTGTTCAAATGTTCAAGTAAAATATAATATATATTATTGGTAAGCCAATTATAAACGTGTGGACTACTGCGTGATGGTCGTTATTATCAGCTGTTTTTCGTAGGATGGTGACATTGAACTACATTTGTAGTTACCATAACTACACAACACAACTCAGGTGGAAGAATTGGTTAATTAAGGTTTGACTCGAATCTATGGTACGACAAAAAAATTGAGCTGTTTATAAGAGAGACAAATTTCGTGGTACATCAAGTTTTTACGTAACACGATTGTACGTCTTTATTAATTTATTTCGTACACACATATTTTAAGCAGTTCATACTAGAATACCTGTATGAAGTTATAATTTATAAAACTATACGAGTTTACCTACCGCGAAGGCTGCAAGAAACCCATTGTCTTATATTTATGCATATATATATATTATAATATCCATCATACATTAAAAAGAGGTTTAGTATATACATTATACATGTATTATTATTATTGTTGTTGTGTGTGCGTAGACCATCTCGCATAAAATCGCATTATTTTAGCACATTAAAATCGTAAAAACTGCACGCTTGTTTTAATGACACCACGACTAGTGACCACGCTACAAATAACAGCATATACTCGTCGAAATTCGTATTGTTTTCCGCCCTTCCGGTGACATAATTATACATATTATATATGATTTAGTGTTGTCATTATTTCGCGCTACAAAAATTATTGAAATTGCCCACGATTTTCCCCAGCGGATTTTATAAATAACTCGAAATTTGGACGAATTGTACCTACGCTTATAATATGATGTATTTATATTTGTACAAAAGACTCCACGAGTTGATTGTATCAGATAATAGCAAGGGGTAAATTGTTGTATTCCCAAAAAAAATTTTGATTTCGTTATTTGTATGAAACATTTTTTATTAAGTTCGAATTTTGGTCAGTATAACTGAATATACCGGGGCCATATACCAAGGAGTATAAGATTTAACTGTTTTGATTTCCGTCGTTGTTTAATACCACAGCCTACAGGTGACTATTATAGAGATAGGTATAACAATAATATTGTTCACAACCAGTTTTTGAAATATCGTTAATCATTTTCGGTCGTATAAAAAATTCGATACAATAATAATGGAAAAAACGAGAGTAAAATATATTTTTCACAATGAGACGGCAAACTTAATTCGATCTCAACAATTTAAGAAGGGTCATTATTATTTATTATTATACACTGCAGTAATTAGTTTAATGTACCTATACAATAAGCGTTTTTTCAACGACTTGGGGACTAATCGTTTTTATACGCAAATACATCATCATCACGTTTATAAGTGATTAATTTCAACAAATGCGTATTACCTGATGTTTTTAAACTAAAAAGAACACGAAAGAAAAAAAGGCGCATTGCATCTTTTCTTCCAAGTCCAGCTCATTAAACAAATACCACCTCGTTGTAAAAACGACGGTGTAAAAAGGCTTATACTAATATTGTTTGATAAAAATTATATTTAAATACAAATATAGGAGTAATTATAGCTTCATAAAGTATTTTGTTATATTATACACCCTAGCTGTCGTCTATTTTACCCGGCAGCTGCAATCATGCATGTATGTCTGCAGGATACAGCAACTGCACAAATATATTGTTATAGAATTATAATACTGCTGCAGTCTGAGAGTGTGCATGTACATTTTCATTATCATCGAGTCTAGTCTACGCTGTCCTTAAATAATTCGTCACGTGTACTCCATACACAATATAATATAATATCTCCTCGGGCGTCTGTGTAAACTAGGAGAATGCGAACACATATATTATCTACATCCGAAGTGTACGATATATATGTATAATGTATATACATAAAGGTACCTACGGTTTTTCAAGGCAGATTGCACGTAAACTCGTTTCACTAACCCGATTACGGTGGCGGCTGTAGAGTTTTTAATTGGAACCCGGCAGAGCGTGTACGCAAAAAATAAATAAAATTAAATAATAGTAATAATCACGGGGTCCACTGTTTGCCAAAAAGGCTGCTCCCCCTCCCTTTCCGCGAAAATCTCTTGGTAATTTTCCAGTTCCTCTCCCCCCGGGAGATAAAAATAACGAGCGAAAAAACGAATATAGAGGTGGTTGAATAAGAACACACGGCGATTGTTCGAAAATTTATTTTTAAAATCATCGCGCATTAGTCTCTGTCGTCTATTCACTCGACAGCTGCTCTGGCTGTGGACCCAGTCTTTCGTCACAATAATGTGATATTTAACTCGACTTTTCAATTTCTATATGCACTTACATGACAAATACTCAGAAATTTAAATATTTCGTTTTGTAATACAGGACATGTGCATATATATACACGCTGTAGGAACTAGGCGCCATAGTTATTTTAATTCCGCAGCCATAAAATGATAATGTAAAATACTCGCGAAAAAACCACATTACTTTTTTAAATGGTAAAATTAGGTCTCAACAAAATAAAACCACAAAGAAAGTCTAAGTAGATATAATCGTTTTCGTACAATACACAATTATATAAAAAATCTGTTAATGTTTTTTTTATTATTATTCAGGTACCTACCTTAAGAATAACAATAAGCACAATTTTTGTTAAACTTATTTACGGTCATTTAAAGTTCAATTCAAATTTCTATAGCAAATTCAATTTTAATATGAAACTGTTTAAATCGTAAATTACAAAATTAATACAGTATTTTAATAAAACCCCCTAAATCGTAATATTTTCATAATATCATCCACTACTTCTAGAAGATGCGAGGATAATACATGCTTTTATATAATTATTCCAGTTTTAGATTTTCAATATTCTTGCATCGTATATTCGAGTTTGTATACACTATACATGATAACTTTTTTTTTTAGTTTATGACTATTATTTATTTTTCAACGTTTAAAAAAAAATTCCTAAAATAATATTTTCTATTTACCTACAGAAGAATACCCAATGATATTAAATGATTAAATTATAATTTTAGCTAACAATATAATATATATGATAATGTAGTGTATGTAAATATGTATACCCGCTTTAGAGACACTGACCGATATTTTGTACTTGGAGTCAAACTTAAGTATTTGTTCAAAGCGGCAATTATTCCAGCGAGAGTTAATCAACGTGTATATCCATCCTATAAAATGAATTATGATAAGTTTACCTATTGCCGCGGTGAAATGAGAAATGAATAAAGTGAAGGTAGGTATATAGTAATAGTATGATGATCACGGTAATAATAATAATAATAATACGGGCGGTCCACTTGGGTATGTATTTAAAAACGAAAACCTTGTACATTTTCTACTTCAGCTTTATTTGCTTGCTTTCAAACTACCTCGAGAAACGTGATATACATTCCGTGTACACGAATACTAATTACGCGAATTTTAAAATATCACATTTCAACAGGCGGCAGCGGATTCGGCGTTTCTGTGTACCTACATTATAAATTACAACTTGCTTATTATACTCACAAACACATAACGTGAAATGTTAATTTTACTAGCAGTTTTTATTAATATTTACCCCTCTTCCCCTGTTTTGAGTTAGGTTATATTCACGTATATAATACACCCCACGCATAATACCCATATCTATACCATTAATATTACAGTGAATTATAATAAGAGAGGAACAAGAGGCTCAATTATAATAATCACGAGTGACGGTTATCGAACAAAAATGATTAAAAAATCATGATATATGGGCCCAAAAGTTTGGCTAATCAGACGAGCTAAAGTTAAATTAGTTTAATAACGTCACGCAAATATAATATATAAATAAACATAACGATACTACGGCGAAACGTTAGACGTAATTACGCTTCTACAGATTAAAATTATACGAAACTTGATTTCCACCAACAAAAAATACTTCAGTATATTATACATAAAATAAAATGTTATGGAAAATTGTGTTTAATATTTAATCAAAAAACAAGTGTAAAACCATAAAAAAATCTCGTAGAATAATATATAGGTGTTATATTACGCTTGGGAAATTTAAAAGTTTTTACATGAAAAAGCGATTTCATGGTGACGGCGACACAAAATAAAGAAAGAAAAATGTATGTAATAGTTAATTTTATATTTACGATATAATACTTTCACGTGCAATTAAATCCTGTAGGTACCTCTAC
This sequence comes from Aulacorthum solani, assembly GCA_008528875.1. Lineage (NCBI taxonomy): Eukaryota > Metazoa > Arthropoda > Insecta > Hemiptera > Aphididae > Aulacorthum > Aulacorthum solani. The sequence goes on along the minus strand of PVMI01054808.1, from coordinate 1,767 downwards.
CTGAGCATATACCTATACATGATTATGACCGTATGTGTGACGACCGCGACGACGTCGCATAATATAAATCTTATGTTTGAAAAAAAAAACAATAATAAAACATAGGTAATTCATACACGAACGATTTTATATACACATTATTGAGTCGAGTGAAATAATTGCCGCAATAGTCGTAGGTACGTACAAGCGTAAAACGCGAGGGCGGAGTCTCGATCATTAGCGATATTATAATAATATGGTAAATAATCGAAGTCCGCCGTGCACGAAGACGACCATATAATCTACCTTACCAATACATATCTAGTTGTCTTATAATGTATACCTGATATCGTGGTCTACATAGGTACCTACTATATGGTGTTATTGTATTTTGTAAAATTTCACTATAACGATTCGATTAATTCGATCGATATACTAAAACATTATTATTATTTATTACGCGTTTGAACGAGAGAGTAAATAATAATATTATAGCACATACATGCACGCATTCACACCGCCGTTTTAATACGCCGTGTTTTCCGCATAATATTATATCAACATTTCATCGGCAGCATAGTTTTACGTTAACTACGATTTTTCAAAGACGAGCCGGTGGAGAGTGGAACGTGGCTAGCGTGTTCCAAATGTTTAAAATAAAAAAATTTGTCTTAGGCATAATATGTGTTTTATACACATTACACGTGGCAAAATTACAATAATGTATAGCTATTATAATATGCACGTATATGGTATAGTATGGAATATGGATTATAATATTAGAAGGAACATAGCCGCAAAAGTTTAAAATAATACCCAAAATAATATATTGTACTGCGCAATGCTAAAACACGACAACTTACACAAAATTGCGTTCCCTAAGACTCAAAATACGAGTTACGATGTCGTTTAGAAATATCAAACGAGGTAGGTACGCCCAGAGGCAGATAAAATAGTTTTATGGTGCATTAGCGCTAATAACAGAGATTTAGTCCCCCCTAGTCTTAAGTTCCTCATCAAATACCTACTTTATTTATATTATTTATCTGCTATTTGACAATAAAGTCAATATAAATTTGATAAATACAAAAAAAAAATTGTAATGCTTTATTTTTGTGATATTGTCTCTCTCTTAAATGATATAAATGATATAATTTTATAAATACGGAACATGTAAAGTCGCAGACCACGATACGTTTTAATAATTAAGAACAGTCTTTTCCGCAAATGTGCTAATTAATGATAATTTCTATTTGAATTTCGATGAATGGATTGGTAGGAGGGATGGAAAGGAACCATGTATTTTTAGTTTTTTGTCAATATTACGGAAGACTTCAGTGGTCCAATAAATATTGGATATTTATGTTCATGTCGAAGTCCACCTTAATTAATAATTCAAAATACAACTTTCTCGTTTATTGGTTAATTTTTAATAATACTTATGTTCCCAAACACTTCATAAACCGTCTCTGTTTTCTATGTACTTATGGTTAATCCCAGATCCCATCCTAATACTATTAGTGTTTAATTCATATTAATCATATAGGTGTATATTTTGTGCAGTTTAGCCACCCCATTTTTCATTCCTTGATCAGCCCCGAGTTGAATCCCAACATGATCAAATGCGATCATCACCAGTGGTTATTACTTATTATATATTATTTTATTACTAATTTATTATCATCAGAAAAAGACGAACGGCCGGGTGAAAAATATAACGTATACATACGAAACTAATATGCGAAATCAAACGACGGATTAGAATATACATTATAATATACATCGAAT
>PVMI01054751.1:1741-16751 GCA_008528875.1 Aulacorthum solani | reverse complement strand
ACGTTGAATGCAATGTTTTCTGTAAGACCGTGGGAGGAGATATTGAATATAGTTAAAAAATCTAAGGGTATATTATAATGGAGTAGAATGTATGCTATTATGATACATATAATATGCTCGTGTAGCTACTGCAGAAATGATAAAAGAAAGAGAGAGCGAATTATTTTGTCAAAAATCATGAATGGGAGTCATGACAGTGCTTTTAAAATACATTGATTGAAACACATTCATAGGCTTGGGTGGTTGTACCTACTTCTATGAGCATGTATTGTTTCATGTACATATTTCTAAAAAATGTGTCGTGATTTCTTTCAGCTTTAAGAATAAAATTTAATAATCACGGATATAATATGAGACACGTGCTGGTTTGTCTTAGAACTGGCCAATCTGTGGGTAGTAAAATAGGCCCCAATCTTAGCAAATTAAATAAGAACCACATACTTACCTAGAATAGGTTGCATAATTTTGTTATTATCTAAAGAGATCGTCTCATTTTATTTGTTCATTATAATTGGCAGATATACGAAAATCATCGAATAATAAAAACAAAATGTTATTAAATACATAAAAGTAGGTAATAAGTGTATAATATACGTATTTAGTATAATAGTTATCGTTCGTGACTGTGGTTATTGCAGTTTTTTTTTGATAAAATGTTCGTTTTATCGCCATCATAATCATAATATAACTGCCAAGATAATTATTATGTCCAATTTCATAAAATTCTCAATAGGTATGACCTGTGAGGATATGAAGTAGTTTTCAATTCTTAAGTACATAAATAAAAGTGAAAATTGGATTTTGTAAGGTTTGTGAATTCCTGAATGTATAGTCCGTAAAAGTTTCGCAAAATAATAGTTTTTGGCTTTTTGGAGAGTTGAATCTGATTGGTTTTGATTTATAAGAACACAATATTTATTGCATATTTGCAACACTGCTTCAAAATTATAAATGAGAGTAGATTCTATGGCTTTTTTTATGAAAACACCACTTTTGGTAATAATTGCGTTATAGTATAGTTATGAAACATAATATTATAACTGTTACGTTCTATGCTCAAATAACGCGACAATCGCGTAAAACAATTGGAAATGTGATTTTAATATTAATTGAAAATCAACAACCATATGTGCAAAAGTGTACATATATATTATGTCATATATAGGTACAATATAATGGTTAATACCAATATATAGATACCTGTTCTATACCACGTAGAATAATATATTGTTATGTTGTGTATACTTTACCACGCTATACATAGAACCCAACAATGGCTATTATAGAGTGTGGCGATATAATATATTATTATTTTACTCGATAATTTGAATTTGCAGTGCAGAAACGCGATTATAGGTATATACCATTGAAATATAATACGGCCCTATTAGGTATTATACTGTATGTGCGACGATAATTAATTCGAAAGTGGTCATTGTCGACACTCGACCTGTATAATGCTAAAATCCATCTCGAAATATCCTCGAACACGTCATATTATCATGCACAGCTGTTATAAGAGGTGCTCGAATATAAAATAGAATATTATTATGACAAATCCTAAATGTATTAGTATATAATATTATGTATGTTTCATAATCACTATGATGTTTACGTTGATATATTTAGTAGTATAGCATACATATTAATAAGTAATAGTTAATACTTATGCCTAACATTTAAAAAATATAATAAATCATAACATTGTATTATATCATGATCCGTTGCCTAAACATAATATTAATTATCAAAGATAAACTTGATGATTAAAATTTGAAAAAAATTAATGGTTAGGTATATTAGTAGCTAGGTATTTCACTTTACTATTATATAGCTTATCGATAAATATTATCATATTGATGTGGCTAAATGACAAATTATAGGAAAGACAATAACGAGCTTAACAAATTTAACTATTAAATATTTAGAAAATAACTAACATAATTATTATTATGCACTGGTTGATTTCAATGTGACCCAACTGCGGGTATAACAAACATCTGTTAGATAGGCGAGAATAACATTTTTAGAATTTTATTAAAATTGTAAATTATTAAATTTTTTTTACAATTTACTAAAAATAATTGAATACCTATTAAGTGTATGTTTGTTATAAAGTGTTGTAAAACACAGTATTTGGGTGAATTTTGTATGACACATTAACTTTTTTTATGATTGATGTAAATTGGAAAGTATGTAATAATTTTTATTTAAACAAAATAATAGCTTTATATTAATTAACTTAACACAAAATAAAATTATTTTATTTATAACTATAGGGTAGGTACATAGTTATTTTTAAATTGTCAAACAAAAAAAATCGATCTTTTATTGTAGTTAAACATCAATATTTATTGTACAATAAAATTTAAAAATTACCTTTAATTGTTATATATTTTAATCTATTAAATGATATAGGTATATTATATCCATAGGAGATTTTAAGTTAGTATTTATACTATATTTAATTTATTTTTTATAAAATGATAGTTATTAATTTTCCTGAATTTAGTAAGCCTGTAAACCAACTTATGATAAAAAAAAAAATATGGTGGTGAATATAAAGTATGCTTAAAACACGCAAAACGCACTTCAATAGTGAGCCTTGATTAAAATAGTGCGTTTATAAATATTATAAGTCTCACATCAAAAATACTGCAAATTGAATACGATCTTGTGTATACAATTTTATGTCTGGAATAACAGCTGAATGCCTCATAGTAATCAATGTAAGTTTTTAAGAAAAGTCCATTGTAGTCAAACTGTTAACTACATTGACCCCTGTATAGGATATTTTTTAATATTTTATTAAAAAAATAATTATGCCGGTTACCGCCGCCCGTTAGATAGGTATATCTAATATATAGTTATGTTAAAATCTCTGACATCGATTATTTGTTATCATATTTTACTGATGTAGTTATTAAAAATATTACAATATATATTAACATAAAACGACCATATTGAAATTGCGTTTTTGACTATCAGCTATACAATACAAGGTGTAATAGTAAGACATAACTGACATAATGAAATATGTTTTAATATGATTTGCAGTATTGAAAAAACAAAAATAAAAATAAAATATGCTTAATTATATGTAAATAAAATATTATATAAAAAAAAAAATAAAAATATCGATTAGAACAAAGTTTTGTTTATCAGGTCTTCTTGCTACACTCTACCTACACAGAAGTCTGAAAAAATAAGTAGAAAATTCGATTGAACAGAAATATCGACTCTTGCAAAGAGGCGTTTTTCTAATAATTGACCAATTTCTCAATAAAAGACTTGATTTGATCGGTGTTATAACTTTTTTCTGATATTAAATATTTCCAAAGTTAAATATGGCAAACTATTGGATTAAAATATACATTGTACATTGAAATTATTTTGTATTTAAGTCCACCCTTTTCGTACCCACCTGTAAATAAATTTGAAAAAAATTTAAAATATAGGCTGCATTTATTTCTTTTATGTATCATAATGTGCGTTCAAAACAAAGGGTAAAATCATGATTTCTCCTTGGAAAACGAGACACGACAGCAACGATATAATGATTATAATACCAATAATAGATAGTAATATAAATTATGTGGGTAGCTACATTTCTATACGTGTTACTGGCTGAGGCATTTTAAAAGAATTTAATCGTTAATGGATTTTAAACTCTGATGAGTGACGATCACGTATATTATATTATACGCGTATACACGGAATGCAAGACGTCGTAGGTACCTACGTATGTTTTCGTCAGTGTCAAGTAAATACTTATATCACAACGATGTCGCTGTAAAATAACATTATTGTAAAAAGTTTCATATTATGATCAATATATATGTGCTAAACACATATAGTTTCAAACGATCAGAATATCATATCGATATAATTTATTTTATACTCATGAGTCGTAGTCACAATGTTATCGTGAGAAATTATAAATTAATTTGAGCAAAAATAAGCAAAAACAAAAAATAAATATTTTAAACGGGTTTTTTGGCATCATCCCCGTGCATAGCGCAGGATGCAATGATAATTTCTCCATTTTAAATGAGCCAAGATAGTAACGAGATGTTGATGATGATGATCAAAATGATAAAATATAATAAAAATATATGTGGTAATATATAACGTAGCTATATTTCTATACGCATTGCCGTCTGATGACTGAAACGTTTTAAAATAAATTAATCGTTAATGGATTTTAAACTCTGACGAGTGACAATCACATATATATGTATATATGTATTATACTCATATAAGCACAATGCAAGACGAACGTACGTTTTCGTCAGTGTCAAGTGTCAACATATTATTATATTGTTGTGAGGAGCGTCGCAGGTGCTCTACACTGCAATATTCTTGTATATATTCCATACAATATTTTTAAAAACACAATAGAAACAGCTGTCAAACTTCCAAAGGGTATTAAAATAAGTTATAATATTATATATTATGTACAAATTACCTACCAGTACCCATATATTATATATATATTGTTGAATGTAGGTACACGTACTAGGTGGTGATCCATTTAACCGGTTTTCCACTTAACTAATTGTTCAATTAAATGTTTGTATTTTGAGAAAAATAAATATGTTTTCGCACAATTATAGATAATTTTGGAAAATATAATGTTTGCTTGTGAAGTTATTAGTTTATCATTCAAATAATACACCAAGAGGTGAAGTTCTGTGTTTATAAGAATTGATCATAATTTCTTCCAGGCGAAGTGGTTTAGTTCAGCTAAAATAGGTATGTTATTTTAGGTATAACAGCATTGGTTCAAAATACAATCAAACTTGGTAAGCTTGAAGTTGAAAATAAATACTAAAAGTTCGAGGTATCCAAGAATTCATGTTATCCAAGGATAATACAATAATAGGGAATTCTAAGAACTGGAAAAAAGTTCAATGTATTAACGATTTTGATTTAAAAGTTCAATTTTGACCATGCCTACAAGTATTCATCAACAGTGATAACAAGTAAATTAAAATAACGATTTTTGTAGAAAACATTTCTCGACTAACACATTTTTTTATATACCTATCTTTAATATTTCTCAGCCAAATCGAAAATTAAACGTACTCAGCAAAAGTATTGACGATTTAGTAAAATTATCCATTTTTTTCCAATCACAATAGTTCAGAAATTTCACGAATTCGGCATTATGTATCGAATATTGAAATATCAGATGTAATATTAAGTGAGAAACAATATATTCTCTTGCGGGGTCCCGCTTACGATGTAATCTTAATGCGTGTATAATATTATGTCAAAGCAAAATATCAGCAAAATGTGTTCAAGAAAACATAATGCTAGAGTTGATATTGTTAACATGATTTTGTATTTTGTGTAATATTTCACATGATAAAATAATTATATTATATTTGATTCTAGTGATTAGACAAATATACCTCATATAGGTTTTTCATTGAACGAATTACTCCAAATATAATACCATTCGGTCTTCATGGGTTCATCCAATTATAATTGTTATATTATGTAACTAGTGGTCAAAATAGCTCAAAATAAGGGGTGGGATACCTTTATAATAATTTATATAGTTCTCATATATCGCTAAAACAGTTGTAAAAATAAGTGAAGGGATGAGTAATCTGAATTATAAAAAGTGGAGCTATACCAACCCACCGCATCCCCCCACTTCGATCACTCTTTATAAGTAACTTTTTTCCTTGAGTTTTCCCGAAAACGAAGAGAAAAATAAGCAAAAAGAATGATATATTTAAAAAGCGACTTTCTTGCTTGTGACAACCAAATTAAATAACAATAACTATCTGTTTTTCTTCCGTTTAGGAGTGTGCCGTGTATCCAGTGGCAACCAGAAATAAATGAAAAATTATTTTCTTATTTTAAGGACAAAATTAATTTATGTGTTTGAGTCATTTCAAATTCAGGAAAAAAACTTTGTAGTACGAAAATAGATTTGGATTGATAAATTACAGATCTTACACTTTTTTTCAGGAAATATTTATTTAAGTGATATTATTATATGTCTACCATTTTAAAATGCTTCAGTATTTCTTTGAATTTGAAAGTGTTCATTAGCTTTACATAGAGTAAGTAGGGTAATTAGTAGCTCTAAGCTACCCTGTTATATTGGCAATGGAAAAAATAAACATTTATGTTTGACAAATATAGCGCATAAAAATTAACACACAATAAGTTTTTAAACATTATTATTTATGGTATAGGATAAACGATCTCCCATATTAATTTAATACAATTTTATGACGACGAAAGTAGATGAAATATTGTGAGATATTTAGACCATTTGCGAAAATAGGGCCATATTATGTGGCAATCCAAATTCAATGTATTTTGTCAGTCGGTAGCTGATGGCATGAATAACCTTTATACTTGGTAGTTTGGCACTTAGTGATATTTCATTTGAATTCCAATTTACCATACAATGTATAGTAAGAAAAAAATCGATATTTTTAATTCAACTAAAAAAAAAAAAAAATCAGGAAATAAAATTGTATCACATTAAATGTTTATAGTTTATCTGAAATCTTTTCTGGATAAATTCATTAATTTTATCAGTATACCCAAACACATCAATAATACCTACATTATTTTATATAAAACAAAAACAAGTGTTAAAAGATAAATTAATGACACCTAGACATTGAAGTTTGAGCAATACAGATTGAAAGATAGAAGGTATGCGTACAAGATATATGAAGTTATACCCTGGGATAATTTACTGATACTGTTATGAAATTCTATTAATTTTAATTAAAAATATATACCAGGTACACTGTAATATATTATACACCCTTCTTGAGTGGTCTTACATATTTCGTTCTTTCGTTAATTTTTGATCACTTTATAAAATGTATGATGTATTTAGTATTACTTAGGTATAACTACCTATTTAGTATTTAATTTATATAAAACCACACATCATTGTAAAATCAATATGCATGCACCACTCAGTTCAGATTCTAAAAAATAAGTTTAAATTCTTAATTAACACGAAAAAATATATTTTTTTTTAAATTGTTTTTAAAAAACAAACCCACTATATTTATAGTATGCATAGGGACAACTACTTTGACAATTTGTTGTAATTAGTGTTATTATTACACATATTTTATTATAATAGATTTAAGATTAAACACAAAAATGGAGTAAACACGCGAGCAGCTAATTTTAACATATAATATATTATTACTGTTCAGTAGACTGAAATCTAATTTATGATATATAGCCTGCGTTTATAATATACGATGTGAAAATCGATGAATACAAACAAATTAAATATAATGTGCGTTTTTTAAGTCGTTTAGATTTAAATGTGGCAGTTTTCGAGTTTTTCACACGGGTTCAACGTACTATAATATTTTATATTATGTATCATAAAAATAAAATAAGTACTGCACTATATTGCTGGAGGTTATTTGTACGTTGGTATGTACATCTAAATTTTTTTCACCTTAAGCCGTACATACAATTTTTAAATAACTACAATAAATCATAATTTTTATCGTTCAGCATCAAGCAACGTACCTTCTAAGCAAACTAAAAAAAAATACTAATAATGTATTTATCATATTAATGTTTCGAATAAATTTCGAGTAAACACTGTAGATTACTTACTGCAGGCAATATATTGTATAACAATAATGTTAATAATTATTACTACATAGGTAAAAACTATACTCCATGTTATAATATAATCAATGGTAATAATTTTTTCATATAATCTTTATATTTAAAAGAACAGTTCTTTTAAAGTAATATTATTATTTATTATAGACCATCATTTTTAATTTGTAGCCGTCTAGGTATTGATTCTATATAATACTCATGGCTTATTTCACATAAATAGGAATTATTTAACCATTTCGTTAGAAAATTCACAAGTCCATTTCTCAGTACCAAATTGTAAATACAAATTATATGTATTAAAATATAATCAGCGCAAATCCTTAAAATGTTTATTTCTAATTTAATGTTTAGTACATTAGTAATAAATTCCTCGATAAAATAATATTAAAAAATAAAAAATAAATTTGGTAGCTTTAAATTATTTAAAATTTGAGACTTCGTAATTTTTATAGATTTATTTTACTATCTTCGTTTTTACAGTTTTTAAATAGTAAATACATATAATGACTATGATGGACCTGCCGCCAGCTACCAGCCTACATACATGAAATTATTAAATTTATTAACACTTAAGTTATACACTGGAATTACAAATGGCAGTTATTTTTATTACAGTAAAAGTAAAATTAAAAAATTATATTAGCTTCCTACTTTCCTGGACAAAATCATTCGTTCCTCATTATTTTTTTGTGAAATTTAATTCATCCAACTTGCAGCTGTTCTTTTAAAAGGAACGTGCTTCCATTGGAATTCCATGAATTAGTTTTTGAGTTTCTGGAACTTTCATTCCTTCTAAACACTGCAGCTCACACTTGCTGGTCTCATTCAGATCCCATGTTTTTCAATTTCGTAGTTATAGTATTACAAACTTTCATAATATAATACCGACCTGACTCAATGACTGGACTTATTTAATAAAAAAAAATGTCAGCAAACGATTTTTATTTAGTTATTAGCCACAGTGCTTTTTAGTATTGTTTGATATAGTTTTATACTATTTAATTGTAAGATACATGGTGATTCAAGTATTCTCATCCCGACTTTTAATTTAATCATAAATAATTTCAATTTAAATATTTGGAATTTTTAATATACATACTTTAAGACCATATTTTGATGTGAAGAGTTTAGTGGACTATTTTGTTAAACGGTTTGAATAAATAATTTAAAAAAAATTCAAATGAGTAGTATAATCTCAGTTACTAAAATATTAATTTTAAGGACGACAGTATTTCAAAGTCGTTTTATAAAAATATAAAATATATTATAAAAAATGGGATTTAGTATTTACTGTACTTCAACTATTTTTTTAAATTTTTATAAATTATAAAATATATTTATGGATATTTATTACTAACATTTTCAAATTTGCTTAGCTCACATATCTTCCAAACCCATTATCATGGACCTATTATCTATTATCCCTGGTACACAAAGTTCAAGAACTCAAAAACTAAGAAATATTATCCACCAAATAAATTACTGTACTAAGAGTTGTTTTCATTTGAAAATTTGAAGTTCTACAGTACACTCCTTAAGTATTACAAAAAAATTTTAAGAAATTGAAATGTGGTCTTTAATCATATCTATTAAATATGTCATAATTCAGAATTTGAATAAATTCATTATTGAATGAAATAATGGGGTTGAGCATGCATGAAGGATCACCCTGTAATATGGCCGAAAAACATTTTGATAGACCGCAGTGTTTTAGGTAGACCACGTGGCACATATTATAATAAATTGGTCGTTTATGGACCGCATAATAATAATATTATATAGTAAACCACAGTCAGAGGGAAAAAAACAGTAACTAATAAATTGTACTTATTTTTATACACATATTTGAATTTAAATCCCTGAAAACCATACAATAAACTCGTGTTTCACGGTCTGTTCGATTTAGCTCACTTCGCATTAATATTATTACATAATTTAACCCTCGCAACGGCGATTATCTTGGTATTATAAGCGGTATACCGTGGTTCTCAGGTCGTATATCATTACAATAACGATCAATCAGATAACGGCCATACACGTATGCAAGCTTGAATACCTACATATATGCATATAGGTACATGTTCAGTGGTTGTACACGTTGTTGGTATAATGTTTATGTTAGTTACCATATAAATTACGCACTCCGTATGATTATTATTATCATCTCTCGTCCGGAGCTCTAAACGTGAGGTAGAGATATTGCTTATCCTTTTTTGGTTCATTGTTGTACCCATAGTGCAATATAAAAATATATACTACAACATTTAAAGGTTTATTATTATTCGAAAAAGTTAAAATCGCAAGTAATATTGGGGATAATATTTTTGGTGAGTATTTAGGTTAGGTTGATATTTTCATCATATTATGGTATACAAATTATAAATATGTATAAAATATATATGTATAAATGTAGGTATTTATTATTTACCTATATATTCTAATAATATAACAATATTAAATTATAAATTATAATACAAAAGTGGTTAATATTCATTTCAATATGAACTTAGCAAATTAAATTTATTATACCTATATCAACGATTAACTTCTAATTTGAGAATAGTATGTTCATTTAACTTAAATTAAATTGAGTTAATTATTTTTATTAACTTGTCTACTTTTGAATTATAATACAAAATTTGAATGAGTGATGACTAATAATATTGAATTTTCATCTGAGACGGTCTGCGTATTCGGTATTCCATTGTATTCATTAATAAATCTACACTTTATTTTATTAAATATATTTTTTTTCAGATTTGAAATTTAATCCAGACCGTTAAAAATTGTTTGAGTTTGGTGTACGTTACATCTTTACTATAATATTATTATTGATTTTTCACTATTGACATAAATTTAATTTAAACTTACCTATAATAATAATATAATGAAAAAACTAAAATGTACATTGTCGGTATTGTTATCATATTTTTAATTTTGCTTTTGATTCCACACAAGAGAATATAAAAAAATATTGGGTTCGTTTAAAACGTATAATAATACCTGTCACTTTTGAAAAAAAAAACACTTTTATTGTATCCGATACGTTTTTTGCTTCACACCGCTTGGGTTTTTATTTATATAGGGATATTCACTCCAGCCTTTTCGTTTACATGTGAATTAAAAAATTTACATCAAATGCCATATTCACATGCCAGCGATTTTTTGAAATATAAATAGGTAATATAATATTATGATCGTCTGCAGCTGACGAAGTATTATCACATTATCCACAATCGGATACATTTGTTTAATTTCTTTTTGTCATCCGGATTCGAGGAATATTCAATATAACGTCATCTCATATCTTGTTTATTCAAAATGTTTTCTTGTGTATTTATGGTCTTAAAAATGCTTTCTCTAAGCATATTAACATCTATAGTTCCTTATTTTCGATTACGATACTTAAATAATGATACATTATTTCTCATAAGTTTTATTTTTTTTTTTTTTACAAGACTTATTATTTTTATATGAACCGCATTGAAAATGTGAAGCTTGTGTATACTTGCTTATCGATATTATTTACATTACCATCTAGTTTCACCGTTAATTTTTATCGGCTTATCAAATTTCCCATTATTTATAATGATGAGGTGTTGAAATTTCAATACCCAGTAAACTTTTTTTCAACAAGGTAGAAATCTTGAAAAATTCTAACATTAACTGGACTTAGCTTTAAAGCTTTTAATTAGTTTTCGGTTATATTTTTAAAAATATTCACCTACAGTTATTTATAAAGTTCACGACTTCTATAGTTTTATAACACCTATTAACAATTATTGCGTTATTAACTGCAACCTCACTCTTTGTGACAATTCGACCCAGCCAAATCGATTTAATCACGAATAGGTAAACATAATAATCTACAATTATGTACGAATGTCGAATATTTAACTAATCGAACTACCACAATTTTAAGAATATTGATTACCTACAGAAGTACTGAGTAGGGCCCTTGAAAATAAAGGGAATTAAGTATAAAATAATATTATATGTATAGCAGGTGGCCCAGGTACATGTATATAGACATTGTAGCACATTAAAACACTTTAAGTACCTATGTAGAATACATTTATACACCCATACATAAAGGTACAAGTGTACAACACTTATACATATAAATATTGCATGTTGTATTTGTGTAATAGAGCCAATCGTCGAATCCGAGCAAAAGTTTACAGAGTTATACAGACAATAAACTATATTAAAAGAACTCTGTGCAACAACTTTGCTGGCCGTGTGTTGTATATATATGCTAGTCATAGGTAAATGTATAGAAATATTAAACACTATTGACTCTGGATACGGTTTTCTGTAGCAGGAAAGTCAATTTATTTAAAATCCTCGTAGTATAGGGATACGTATATAAATTATATAATACATATTTTAATATGCAGTCTATATATTATTATTCTGACGAAATAATCATTGTGTAAACACACGTGTTTGATATATATTATTTATTTATAAATATATATGAGTTGCTTGTAATAAATTTTTGTTTAATTTTGAAAATCGTTAATTATTAATAAAATCAAAAGGTAGTGTAATCTCCCTCACTTTTTTTTCTTCATATTTCATAAATAACTAATATTACATATTCTAATTGTGCCCCGGAGCACAGATTGTTTAATTTAATAAAAAACTACATTTAGGTATGAAACAAAATGTGTGATTGTCGCTGATATACGACTGATCATTGAGAAGATTCGCCAAACGCTCTTTACAAATAAGTTCGTTAAGTATTATTCGTGCTTCGAATTACCAAGTGTAATATATATAGGAGTTTATACATATGGGGTGTGTACGGTTTGGTAGCCGCCGGAAATAATTAATTTTTGACTTTGGATTAGGGCCGGTCACTGCAGATGAGTTGCCGCACTGCTGCAAAAACACGAGAATTTCGTACACACGAAGCACTTACACTAACCGTGACTAACCGTGTTTTCTCGTTGTTGTGCAGTCAGTAACATAATACTATAGGGAGGGGGTGATTGAAGGGTTGACAACAAAATTTTCTTTACAGCTGAGTGTTGCAAAAATACAACCTACAAATCCTCAGATCACCCGCATCGTTACCGTCATTTCAGACTATTTTAAAGGGGACAAATTGTATAAACAGCCCTTAAAAAAATCAAAGCCTATCGTAATTGTAACTTTTTTGTCTCTGATTTTAAAGGTAAGCTTCTAATATATTGGTTAAAATATAGTGTTAAAAATGTATTATTAATAACTATATATAATATTATAATCTACTACATTATGATACGTTACAACAGTATGGGTATAATTATCATTACTACATAAAAGTAAAAATAATAAAGAAATGAATCACTGTTATTAAGTTAATGTATAATGATATTATTATACCTTGGTAAATATTTATAAAATATAATAGCAATAAAAAATTAGTAACATATCAAATACAACTCAAGTTTATTTTCGTTTATAATCTAAAAATTAATTGGAAATTCCAGTGAATTCCTATATACTTACCTATAATAGATATGAGGAACATTAGGTGTTCCTAATGTTCCTATATTTATTTCTCAGTATATAAATCAATACATATAAATCGTCTAATATTTGGAAATGAGATAAAATATTATTTTACTTAAATCAATACATTGGTAAAAATAAAAAATAAATTTGGAGCTAAAATCACAATAAGCAAATCATCCAACAAAAATATAAAAGAAAAATATGTCTTTGAGTAAAAAAATAAATGAAACACCAACTTAACGTTCTACAAAACCAATACAGCTTTGTATACAATATAATATTTTATATTCATTTTGTAGTTGTTATCAAAAGCATTTTTGTGTAACAAAATACCAAAATGATTATAATTTTACAATATATTTATTTATTTTACGTAAAGAAAGTTGTTAGGAATTTTGTTTTTGAAAACTTATGTTTAAACTTCAAAGTTTATAAATAAATATTAAAAACAAGTTCTTTGTTAAAATACTTGTACATCATCATGAAACACACTTATCATATTTATTAATTAAAGTATGTTTTTAAGTTTTAGTCCAAAGTCCAAAGTGTAATAATGGCTCTCAGCTCTTTGAACTACTGCAAATATACACATATAACTATCGACTTATAATTTACTATTAAAATATAATATAGTGTTGTCTAATTGTATCTATATGGTAAAACTGAAAAATTATTTATAATTTATAAGCTATATTATATATTAATATGGTTTAGAACAATGGTTTTGTATTGCAGAAGTTTTCTTTTAATTCCTAGAAGAGTGAAGTTAATTCCTTCAAAGTTCCAACAAGTATATTATTTATATGATTTATAGTATCATTGATATTTTTTACAGTTTTTATTCTTAGTACATCTGTATTTACAATTGTATATCTATAAAGTTTAATAAGTTATAAAGACTCGCGCAATCTAAATTGTATTTTATACCTATAAGTATGAGCAGCTGTCAATAATTAAATTGCTACAGTAAATTACTAAATCAAAAATAAATCATTCGGTATAAAAAGTAAAAATCAATTATAATATTAATTATCCTTTCCTTTCTTTCACTGTGTCTAGATAACAGAATTTGGACACATTTTTTAACCACTTCATACACGAACAATTCAATTAATTTCCTGTAGGAGAAACAGCTACCTATTGTAATTATAACAGTACCTACCAGCTACCAATAACATAACATTTTCTCTCAAATTTAGTAAGGTATTAATGAGTATGAATATATATATCTAGGTACTTTTGAACCTTTTAAAAAAGAATGTTTACACACATTACAATAACACATTGTCAATAAAAATTGTTGTGCTCTAAAGTCATATGAGATAATTTTAAATGACTGATTTTGATTTATTTTAAAACCATAAACATTGAATAATTCCTAACTTAATTAATTTAAAATTTGGGACCATTGGAGAGGGCTTGATACTTCTTTACCAGAATTCAGTTTCCCATACTTTTTACCACCGTAATATGCCACGACTTATACCTATATTATTAATCGATTTGTTTAAGTAGAGCAGACTACCCGTGATTTACAGAGTTGATTAGAATTCATAGTAAATAAATGAAATCATATTGAACAACGCTAAAAAATAAACAAAAACTTTTGAATTTTAACATATTATTTTATTTTTGCAGTATGTATATTAAGCATTTTGTAATACATTTTCCTGGATCACTCGCAGTGGATGACCTACAATCCTATTATTTCATATTTATATATACATATTATACACATACATTATACATATATTATATATATGGTATATTGTAATTATATTCCTTTCGAGTCGTTGAGTTAACTCTCAATGTTTGTCATCCGCAGTAGAGTATATCACGACGACCTCGAATAATCGATTTCCACGAT
>PVMI01054719.1:0-24114 GCA_008528875.1 Aulacorthum solani | reverse complement strand
TTAAAGTCATTAAGTTCACACTTTTTATTCGGAGTGACACGCAAAATGGGGTGACTTCGGACACTTATTTGATTTCATTATAAACCAATGTCATTATTATATTGGCTGACTTCGGATAATAGACACCTATTTTTTTTTTTAATGTAACTAATTAAACAAAAAAAAACCATAACTTTACTATAAACACAAAATATAATATTGAATAGCAATAAAAAATTAATTTTTTCAAACTAAAAAAAAAAAAACTAATAATATGTTAGGTGCCTACCTATATAAATGATAAATTAATTGTATTTCTTCAATGAATATTAGATTAGAACCTAACCTGGCCGAAGTCACCCCACATTTAAATTAATTTTAACAGTGCTACACTACAATGTGAGGATAAATAATTAAACACTTGCACACACGTAATTTATTAGTTAGCGAGTCGACTGCCGAAAACCGCTTCAAATTTCAAATATGTCCATTTGTTATTGTGCTGCAGTTGTTATCAGTTTGATAATTTTAAAATCCAAAAATAGACCACCTTGATCTTGTATTTACTAAATGTACATATCTCCATAACATATTATGATAAATTAAATATTATGTTATCAACACAGAATAATATTCTGTGTTATTACTTATTAATAAATATTAATTTCTATGAAGGATATAATAGATATTTATTATTTATGTAGAGTATCAGTTTTCAACTGTTATCAAACTTGTAATAAAAAATAATAAGACAACTATAAAAATATGGTTTTGGCCGGAGTCACCCCATTTTACGGTACACAGTATTTTTATTATGGATATTTTGAGTTGAAATTAAATATTTAAATGAAGAGTAAAAATTTTAGTTATTTTGTTGTATAATGCATACTATTTGAAAATTGTATACACTCAATGACATTTTCAAATACAATGTTTTCGGCAAAAATTAATTCAGCCTACTGTATAACTAATGTCTAATAATAGTAAAGTAAATAAATATAATAGCCATAAATATACTGCCCGTAGTATAATGCTGATTTGTATGAGCGATCACTATAAGCGATCATTATAAATAATTGAACTCAAGTTTAAGATATCCATTATAGTGACCCGCTCAAAACTACTTGGCAGCAGAGCAGTACCCACCCCACTTGCCCTCCTTTTTTCTTTGTAAATTATTTATAAAGTATTTAAAATGTATAATTTATAATAAATAATATATTTTTTAGTTGGAAGTGGCAGTAGAGTTGATTTTAGATAATAATACTTAAAAATTATTTTGCCTCAGCCTTGTTTTTTACAGTTTAACATTTTTTTATATACCCGTCGGTCCTCTCAAAATCTAAAAACAATCAACCAGCATATTTATTAGACATAGATATTAGAAATAATAAAAATATTTTATGATTTACTCTTAATTTATTTTTGTTTTTAATTGTATGAATATGTTTAATCCATCGTCAAGGCCTTAATATTTTATTAATACAATAAGTGTTGAAGATTTTCAAGTCAATATTTAAAATAGAAACAATAAATAATAGAAAAGTTTTGATTTTTTAAGATTATGTGACTAACCAGATAAGTGCTAAAATTAAACTGAACGTTTGCCCAATTGCAAAAATTGTACATATCACTGGGCTTAGATAGCTACATAGCTAGAAAGCCTTATAAAAAAAAGTATGTTTGCCAACTCCTAATTACGTCATTGGTACAATACTGACTACAACTTACTTATACCTAAATAGGTAAAACAGTTTAAAACATAATGGCTTTAAATATACATCTATATCTATAAAATTATAATAGTATGGAGCCTTTAGGACAGTGTAATGCTCAAATGCTAGACTTGTGTAAACATTATAGGTTGTTTTATTTGAAAATTATTTTACTTATTATAAATATTGAGGGAAAAATATTAATTTACTTCTTTTCTAGCAACCTATCTACAAATAGATGTAAGTATGTAACACGTAAACATAATCAATCACAACCAATTACCAGCCCACTAGGCCATGGGCGCTCACAGGAGTTTTCTGGGGAGCATGTAACCCAAGCTATTTTAGTTAATATTAATTGTTTTATCATTTGTAAAAACAAAAAAATAGTATGTGCTGTGTTATCCAAGATACTTGACTTTGCCCTTCCATGTTTATATTTCTGTAGGCGCCTTGCACTTGCTACTTGGTTAGAACTATCTTAATATCAACATTATGATAAAATTTAAGATAAAGAATGATATTGGAACATATAAAACATAAAATAAATAAAAATAAAAAGTAAAAAAATATTTATATACTTTTTAATGCGTCGAATTTTTTTAATACTATAAAAAAATCATCAATTTTTCTATAAGATAGGAAAAAGAAAATGATGAATGAAAAATTGTACTAGAAAATCACCATTTCACAATTTTCATAATCAAATTCAACAGATTAACGTTAAAATACCTAAGGTGTCTTAAGGAATACATTCATGGATTTTTAGTTAAAAAATAAAATTACTTTTACAATGTACATGACAAATAAAATAATTAAGCATATTTGTGAAGAATATGACTATTGAATGATATTAAATTAGAATATTAATTAATTATACCAACTTAATTATATTATATTGCATCATTATACATACAATATTGCTCGAGGTTCTATAATACGACAAACTTAACAACGATAACAGGTAACATAGAATTTAATAAGTTAATGTTTTATGTGCTCAAAGCAAGTGTTTTTGTTTTTGCTACAATAAATGTACTTAAGTAGTTGCAAAAAGAAAATTACAATGTTAGGAGTTTGCAGTTTTAAAATGTGTGTTCTCTTACTAATTAGAACGGAATGATCGTATCACCAAATTAAATAAAAAAGAAACAAAACTTTAACAATCAGAAAAACCATAATAATAATAATAATAATAATAATATTTTTTCACATTAAAACGATCATTGCAAAAATAACAATATTAATTTTCTTTATAATAATTTAATTTTATTTACATGTACAACATCACAGCTTGTCGTAGGTACGATGAATTCAGGCAGACTAACATCGGCCTATCTGGACGGTATCGGCTCTAGGAAATCTAACTCAAGCTCTTGCTCTAGTTGACTAATGGAACTGTCTAGGGATGGGTGTGGCTCGCCAGTGCTTAGAGCAGAAAAAAATGGATGAAGGTCTTGCAATGAGCGAGCTGTTGAACCAGTTGGTAACAAGGTATCTGGGTATGTTTCTATCGGACTCCCATACTAAAAAATATAATTTAATACAGTTATTAAACATGTTTATTTCTACATGCAAGTATTATATCCATATTGATGTTATATTATAATCTTATAATATAACAAAATTACTTTTGATTCCATTATCTTTGCTATCCTTAAGACATGAGGGACAAATTCTACTGGGTTCTGTTCGTTTTGCGATAGTTCAGGTCGTCCAACAAAAGCCCACTTGTACCTAAAAAAAAATGATTATTTATTAGGCACACAGTTAGTAATTAAATAATATAAATTAAATTTACATTTGAAATTGAGGTAGAATATCAGCAGGAAGTTGAATGGCAACACTAAGAAGTTTAACTGCAGCTAGTTGAAGTTGCAACCACTGTGGATTACTGCTAGCATTAAGACCGTTGTTGCTGTTAACTACCCATGTCCAATCAAGTCCCGAAAGCAGTCGTATATGTGAACTGAAATTCATGAAACACAATATTTAAATTAATTGTTACTACATAATTTTAATTATTATTAATTTTTTAGTTTACAAATATTTAATTTCCTTAAAACTCAAAATCTTAAAATACCTATCCAACTGAGTAGGTGTTTACTTATTACCTATAGTATAATATGTCAATTTATTAATTAAATATAAATCTACCAATTATATCATATACAACTACTGCTTTGCATAAACTTTAAAACGTACATTGCTGATTGTTTTAAAATATTTTCAAAAATTAGCCATTACTAATTTCTATTTTATAAATTGATTAGAAACTAAGAAACAACATTTTTAATTTTCTGTTTAAATTAACCAAAAAGTATTATAAGAAAGCAATAGTTATTCAACTTAAATTATTTAATATACCAATCAATAATTTTTTATAACTGTTATTGACAAACATATATTAATACACCCTATTCAGTTTATTATTAATCACCCTTAAAATTTATTAGTACATAATATATACTATTGTATAGTATCTATATATTGTACCTAAATAGTGTATTCTAAGCACCGAATACACTAGACGTTAGAACAGTACTTTTAGATTCTCGGTGGAGTAATTTGACGTTAAAAATATAACTATTTTATTGATGTATAATTTATATATTTTGTGAGTAAATATCATGTACAAGATTATATTACCATTTATTAATTTAATAAAAATATTGAGCTCTAGTATTATGCAAATTAAATAATACTACAACAACCATGTTTATACATTACTACAATTCATTTTATGTATAAAGTAATTTATTAGAATTATTTACATTGTAAGAATATATTAAATTATTAGACTTCCTTATGTATAAATAAAAATCAGTTAAAATCAGCATTAAAATGTATACATACGTACATTTTATACTGAATCTACAATATCAATTTCATAAGGTGAAATGAAGAGATTTAAGAGAAATTTGTATTTTAAACTGTAAAATTATAAACTAAATGTTTATTTATTAAGTTTTTTCAATGTTTAAAAATCAGAATGGAAGTATTGTTTTTTAAAGGATGTCTTATATAATACCAGTTTCTACAAGAAAAAAACAATACTTGATACTTAAAAATGATTATGTTAGTAGATATCCAAAATCGATAGATAAAATTATAATCAAATTAAATTTAAAAAAACCGTGACTATTACAACACATTTGTACATTATGAATGATTTTAATTTTGTACATCAATAAATGCCTACGTAAATTTTTTTTTATACTCCCAGGGTATGCTTTACATGCTGAATTAATATATATAATACAATATGTATAATGTATGAACTTAAGCATTACAAACTTAAATAATTAATTAGTAATAATTATATTCATGCTTCTAGTTTCGATAAACAAAAATCAATAAAGCTCTATGGAATGGTTTAAATCATGCACTATGCTAACTGCTTTAACTAAAAGCATAAATCTATACAATATAACTTATGAGCTAGTAATACAATTCATAATTGTTGCAATAAATGTAAGCACTTTTTCGTTTGATAGTGTTTATATTATTTAGAACACTTATATTTTATTTTTAATTAAATAATTATTAATATTTTTGTAACTTTACTTAATTTTGAACTATTACCTATGTACAAAATATTAAAATTTGTTTACAAGATTTCTATAAGAAGTGTAAATGATAAATACAATTAATAATAAATAACAAAAAGTGGTAGATCATTGTTTTAGTCAATTGATTAATTAAGGGTATAAGATTTTCTATTATTTAGTTCAGTAGTTTCAAATGTCAAGAAGCAGAGGTTTTTTACAGTGGCTTGCAAAGTGCATAATTCATATATTATTTCAGCATGGTTCATCACAATTAGAAAAAAAAATATATATTTCTAATAATAATTGAACAACAAAAATAATCGAGGAAAGAAATTGTTATTAATATTATAAATAATTGGTATACTCGTAAGTGCAATTTCTATTGTTGTTTATATTTTTTAAAATTTTTTAGTATATTATAGAATTAAGTGTTGAAAAATGAGAATTATATTTAGTAATAATTAATTTTTTTAAGGGCCAAGAAAAGTTGAATTTACAATTTTAGGCTAATTCTCATAAAAGATTGGAAACCAATGGTTTAAGTTAAAGTTTAAAAATAATTCAATGCTTATTTAACCTATTATCATGTATCGAACATATATCTATATCATTATTTAAATTTAAATAACTTTGTTTATTGACAAAATGCAATTTAAATAAGTTGTTTAAATCAACCTGGCATTTACAGCCCGGATATAATCTGAAATATCTTTTGGGAAAGTACAAGATAAATTAATGAGAACCCTAGAATGTATGAACGAATATTACACTAATAGTCAGCTATAACCAAATCCAAGCAAGACACAAGTATGCTGTTTTCATCAAAGAAACAAATTGACATAAAATGGGTGGGTGATACACTACCCTACACTAACTACTCAGTTTACCTTGGAGTAACATTAGACAGGACACTAACACATAGTATTGAAATGAAAATGAAAATAAAGACCAGGAACAATCTACCAAAGAAACTGTCAGGTACTCAATGGGGAGCATGACCATACATAATGAGAACAACGACCTGGGGCATTATTTTTTCAGCAGAGGATGCCCAGTGTAGAATAGGTCAAAACATGTTATGTAGATGTGGCACTTAATGATACTTGTCAAGCTATAATAGGATGCCTAGGACCAACAACTATAAATAAAACATATTGACAGTCAGAAATTGCCCCACCTGAAATTAAAAGGAACTCAGCCACAGATATATAAGGAGCAAAACAATTAAAATATGAAAGACAATCAATTTTGAAGTATGAAGCAAAAAGAACAAAACTTAAATCTCAACAAAAATCTATTTACTCAGAAATTGAACTAAAAGATCCTCCAGACCAAGCTAGTTTATAAAGATGGAGAACTGAAGAGGAATTAGATGACCCCATACAATCTATCCAACATCTACCATCTGTCCCTACAGTGGGACATATGGAAGACCATTAATATATTAAGAACCGGGGCCACTGGAACAAAAATAAACATGGTGAAATGGGGTCTTAATAATAAGGAAGATGACAAGTGTGAATGCTGTGAACGACAGATGAATGAACATATACTCATCTGCATCATGAATTCAACCTAGAACAAGTGATCGAAATTGGCAATAATATAAGATTTGACAAAGTTACCAACCATTAATATTATTATAGGTATGCTTATATAGTTTATACTTATTTATCTATTTTTTTTTATCTACTGTACATATTATTTATTTATTATTTCATTTATTTATACATTTACTATCCAATTCATTACTTTATGTGATCATTGGCAATTCCAACCGGATACAAAAAGAAGAAGAATCAATTGTTACATATTTATAAAATATAAAACTATAAACATGATCACTAATATGAGTAATACGTGTAAGTACTCATTAGTAATGACCAAAGTATTATATTTTAAATTATAAGATATAATTTCTAACCTACAAACTATTCTACAATTCAGTATTAAATTTTTCAGTTTTTACTCAAATTACTTTTAAAAAAAATTCCAACATATTAAATAATTCTACAGGCAATTAATACAGCTGAAAAAATTGCATACTTCCACACACCAAACTAAAATTATTGATCAAGGTCAAGTCAATATTGAATATTGTTAAAGGCAATTAATAAAAATGTAATATTTTATGAGGTCTTTTTTTTTTACAAATTTAACCTGTGAACATTGTTAAGTATGCACATAAAAACTAAAAAGTGTTCTTTTTCCCCAATTGATGTTTTGTTCACAATTAGAAGAACTTACTTTTCAATTGTATGATTGGCAATGACAGTAGATTTTCTAGAGTTTGATGAACTCTGTTTCTCAGGTTGCAAGCTATACTTGTTTCGATGATTCCATTTTTTTCTTCGTCTCGAAGATGAATTTGATTTAAGAGTGGTATCAGCCATATTAATTTCTTCACTACTATAATAATGAGCAAGGAAATAAAGAATTGGAAATATTTTGGAAGAATGGAAAAAAAGAAACACTGATTAATTTTTTTTTAATCATTAGCATTATTAGTTTTTATTTTATTTTTAATACTTTTACTAAAAATGAGAAATAAAGAAGAATATCAGTTAAAGATTTAACCAAAGACACCTTCAAGCAGCGACATTGACTTAACCTTGGTAATAGATTTCAAAATTATTATAAGAACTATGTTAATATACAAAAATGTTAAAAGCACACAACAAACTGGCAATAAGCATAAATAAAACATACCTGGTATTTCGCCTGCCATAAGCCAAAAATGGAAGATCAGCCATACGCCCCAGAAAAACAGTATATTCGTTTAGTCGGAAAAGTAAAGATTACAGTTTGTACCATCAAATATACTTGGTATTAATAATTTTATTACATACCTGAACTCTTCCGAATCTGCACTTAAATTATGTTCAATATGAATCATAACTTGAACCATTTCACTAACTATAATTGGCCACATAGAAGTTATGTGGTGACCAGACATACGTAAGAGTAAAACCCTGAAGCATAGGAACACTTGCGCGTGAATACCGGGTCCTGATTGAGGCATACGAAGAGTGTCAACTAGTCTTTCTATTCAATAAACAATAACAATAATTTAAAAAAATCTTTTGAATAGAAGCAATTTTTAAAAAAAATTTAACCTTGAATTTCAGGAACATGTTTATGAAATTGGTCTTTCTCACTACATAATAAAACAAATGCAAGTCTTTTTAATAATTGTGCTCTCTGCTCACATTCTTGTTCTCTATTTGAAAATAAATTTAAGGTGTTTGCTTGGTTCATATTAATTCGACCTAAATATAAATACATGTGAAAAATAATATTAGCAGTTAATAAATAATCACGAAAAATAAAAATATACCCATAAAATCCCTAAAAGTAGTTGTGTCTTGAGACATTAAATTATCAATTATAATTTTCCAATACTGAATACTGCGATCTTCCATTTGGAATAGTGTTGGATCAAGTAAAAGTTCCATAGCATCTTTCTTCCAAGCCTTTCGTGTATATTGATACGTACTGATGCTAGCCAAGATTTGAGAACACGCATGAAAACTTGGCATATTTTTATTACTACATTTTTATAAACAGAATATAAATTAAAATTTGAAATATTGTTTAAAACATTATTTTAAATCTAAAGCACTTACGTATGGTTTTTCAAATAAGGCGTTACATTATACATGATCATTGTGAGTATTGTACATACTCTTTCTTTTTCTTGATTACCAAATGTTATGTCTAACAAGGGTGCAAGAAGTTGGGCTAGTACATTTTGGGCTGGTATACTGTACTGAGCATTGCTTCCACTGCCACTCCCAACTAAAAGATATTATATAATATATTAAAAACTCATTTTAAAACCACATTTTTAAAACTTGATAAATAATTTACAAAGAAAAAAAGGTGGGCACGTGGGTAGGTACTGCTCTGATGTACAGTAAGTTCTTAGTGGGTCACTATAGTGGATGTATTCAATTTGAATTTAATTAAATTGTACACCAAAATAGATTCTGAGGGAAAACTTTCTGTCAGAATATATTACTAAGTATATTTTATGATATTGTATTATAAAATGTTTATGATTTTGATGAATTTCATCAACATTTGAACTTTAAATGCTTATAAAAAAATGTGTATCTATAGATCTTTAATAATTTTAAACCACTATTATAACAACTTTTAAGAAATCTTGTATTAAATCTTCTAGCTTCTTAATCAAGTGAAATTTTTTTATCGTTATTCTAAAATATCTAATATGATTATTTGGTGAAAATTTCATGTATTCAAGATCATTCATTTCTGAATTACAACAAAATAAGAACATCTTTAAGTTACGAGTGGATATCAAATTTTGTAAAAATTCAAACTTCAAAAGCTCATAAGCAATTGATCTAACTTTCAAGTAAACTTTTTTTTGTTCAAAGGTAGAAGAACTTAAAATAAGGTTAACAATTTCAAAAATCAAAGATATATATAAAAAAAGAATTTTTTTTTATTGATTTCCAACTCTTTTTAGTTTAGACATTTATGGAATGTTAAAAGAAATTTCAAATATCTCCTATAATTTGATTTTGAGTTACTACAAAAAAAAAAAAAAATGATTTTTTCAAAAATTAGTTTTGCATAAAAATTCTCGTTTTCTCCTAATTTTTCTTTCGTTATTCTCACCACTTTGAAAAACTACTTGGAGTTTTCAATTTTGACCTCTCAAAATAACTAACTAGATAAAATTCATTATTAGAAACAATTACTTAAGTTGAAAATCGTAGACTTTTTTTTACTATTTATTGTTTACACACATGCACAAAAAAATAATAATTGTAAAATCAATAGATTCATTGCTCTGCTTAAAATTAAAAACCTGTTAGTAATAAATAATAAATTTTTACCTTTATCTATATCTTTTTCAGTAATTGAATTTGCTGCAGACAATTCATCTTCCCTTACAGAGACATTTCTTCTTAGCCATGAACTCTGTTCCAAACAAGCTCCTGCTATTTGAGAACAGCTTTCAACCATCTAAAAACAATGATAAAGGAAGACATTTCATCATTAAATACAATTTCTACAATGAGTTCATTTTAAAATAATAATATAGTGTTCTCAAATTATTTGAATCAATTTTTACTGCAAATATTTAAAATA
Organism: Aulacorthum solani; assembly: GCA_008528875.1. NCBI lineage: Eukaryota > Metazoa > Arthropoda > Insecta > Hemiptera > Aphididae > Aulacorthum > Aulacorthum solani. The sequence continues at coordinate 13,745 of PVMI01054719.1, read as the reverse complement.
TGTTTAAGTCAATTCAAAAAAATTTTCTGATTTATATGAACTACAAATGTTATGGTTAAAGTGCTATATATTCTTGACAAGTTCTTAAAAAACAGAATAAGATTTACTGTACTTAAGTATTTACCTTAGCTGTTATATCTTGGAGATCTTTTTGATCTTTACGATCAGCTAATGGTGCAGGAGCTCTATGTACAAACTGACTTAATACTGATAATAACATAAACTGTGAAGGAGGTGATAATGTTATTCCTTCTTTGAGTAATCCAAGAAGTGATTGCCATGTTTCTGCTAAGTAATGACCAGGAGCAAGCTGTACGTAATGAACAAATAATTCCAATACACTCACTTCAATACTAATTTGTGTATCTTGTTGACCAGCCTGAAAACATAATACAAATATTAATAATAACTATACATAAGTTAGTCAAAATTTTAATTACTTGACTAAGTGAAGGTTGTTTGACAACTTGGTGAATAGTTTGTATTAATGAATCCAATGGCATGGACTTTATGGAACTCAATAATTGTACTAATACTTGTTGCATTTCTGTAGCTTCAGGTACAATCTAAAACAAAAAATTGTATTGTATTATAGTTTTTATATGTTGTTAGAACATTAATCACAATATATACTTGTGCTGACTCTTCAGTCGTAAAACTTAAATATAGAGGTGCATAAATATAGTTTTTAAAACAATTATTTGTAGTTTTTGTTCTAAATAAATTAATTGTCTTACAGTTGTAGATAATACAGATGCACGCGATCGTCTCTCTTTCCATACAATTGAAAAAGCTGTTAGAAAGCTATTGCCATGGTGTTCTGCTATAGGACTTAATAAATCTAAAAGTTGGCCTTTAACTAATCTTGGACATCCAGCAACATTATTTTCGCTGAAATAAATTGATTTAAAGTTATTATATAACCAATAAGTAATATTACTTAAAATCAATAGGTATACCTTTGTTTTCCAGTACAAAGTGCTTTCCATAATAATGAAACACTTGCTACAATTCTCGGTAAAATTGCCAATAAAGATCTTCTTGCTCCTAACTGTGGTTCAGTTTCATCATTAGATGATTGATCTTGGAGCTTTGAAAATAATAAAAATGAAAACAACATTTATTAATATTAAATACTAAAAGATAAAATTTAATTATGTATTACTCACAGCTAAAAGAGGAGATGGAATAAAAACATGAACAAGATTATTGAATAGCTGAGCTGGAGTATTTGAATTTGCTGTAGAATTATGATCTAAAGGATGGTTAAATGGTTGACCAGTATCAAGGAGGCAAAAATGACATAAGACGGTAAGAGCTTCCAATTGTGTTATTGCATAATCTGCGGGTAATCTGAAATAAATAATTTATTGTTATTAGTTATATAACTGAGAATAATAAAAAAAGGTCTAAAAAGTCAGTCAATATATCAAATAAAAATGTATTGACATAAAAATTATTATTACCTCAAATTAACATTTTTGGTATTATCAGCATAAACTTCTGCTAATGTTTCAATATTTGCACATAATTGTCGTACAGTCACAGAAACAACATTCACCAAAGCTGGTCCAAGATATGGTAATGAAGATGTGACAAGTGATGTCCAATTAATATGGGAATGTCTCATTCTAGCAGATGGATGTAAAGCTGCAACTAAGGCAGTAACAAACATTGGTTGCAAAGGAATTGGTCTGCCAGATAAGTAACGAACATCAGTGCCTTCTACATTATCAGTAGCTAAATCTGCATAGGAATCATTTACCACATTGTTACCACGATGACGGCTGTTATCAACTTCATGTTCTAATATGATTAGTGATAGCAATAGTCTCAATAATAGAGCTTGGAATGCTTCGGACTCACGATTCATTCTACCTTCAACAGATCCCTGGTCGGTTGGATCATGATTATTAAAAGACAATATCTCTGCAGTGAAACTGGTAGCTTTACATTCAGGACCAGAATTTTCAAGTACACTACTTAACAAACAGTGCAATGCAACTTTTTGTGCTTTGCATCTCGCAAGTAATTCAGCTAAATAACATGCTAAACCTCGTCCACTATCTCTAACGATACCACTTAATTCCCAACAAATAAGACTTAGCAGTTCTACACTGGACATTTGCACTTGACGGTTACCAGCAATATCCTCTTGTGTAATTTTAGATTGTCCTAAATTGGGATAGTAACTTCGTATATAATAAAGACATATGGATATGAGTAATTCTAAATACATGCTACTGCCTCGATTATATGGTATTCCAGTCATATCAATTTCTCCATGAAATCCTCTACCAAACATGGATTTTCTGTGTCTAGAAAGCAACTTCAGTATCTGAGATTTTCCAGGAACAGAAGTAGTAGCAGCAGCGCATAGAAGAGCACGGGCATTTGTTTTCAACATGTTTGTTAATGTACAGAAAGCATACAATGTTCGTTGAACATCATATACTCCACAATATAACAGTAGATGAGAGTGTATATTTCTTACATTACCATCTATGTTATACTCAGGTGGGGCTATAGAAATATCTTCTTTGATTGATTCAGACACTTCAGTCAAATCATCATCATCTTCATCATCATTTAAAGGCACAACTGTTTCATCTACTACAGCATCTAACACACTATTAAGAACTTCTCGTACAACTGATGTTTCTTCAGATTTTGAAGGGTCGAAATATTCATCAGCTGGTGTTGATTCATCTGTATCAATTTTGATTTGTTCATTTCCACAAAATGAATAGCTTCGAACTAAATCAGTCTCATTTTCTGTAAAATGGCCATTCATATCGGTTGCAGATGCAGATGTTCGTATATTGTTACGGTATGTTTCGCCATCAGTAACTCGAGCAAATATTGTGTCTGATATGGATGATAGGTGTAACAAATCAATTGATGACATCATTGTTGTAGAATTCATAACTGGGTTAGTTTTTATAGAATCAAGGGATGAATAGGATCCTGTTCTTTGTACAGATTTTTGAATATGTTTACTTTCTGGTTTTCTCTTTGGTGAACGACGTACTGTATTTTGTACATTTGATTTGAACCGTTTAATTTTATTCAACATATCCATGGAGTATTGAGAACTTTCTTTCTTTTCTTCAGAATAATCTTCATCAAATTCATTATTGTTAGTAACGTTAGGATCAACAGAAAATGGATTGACAAAAACAGAAATATTTTGAAGTAAAGACATGTTTTTATGATGAGATTCAGACATTTCTGCTAATGATGGTTCATATCGAGTCATCATTTGACATTTTTTAACAGTAACATAACGGCTAAAAAGGTTTGAAGAGTCTTGTTCAGCTAATGTTGTGATGGCAAACACACGTTTACTACGGCTAGGAGCAATTTTTGGTGCTTGTTTACACTTGTCTGCTACATGATACATTACATTTCCATCAACTGAACTAATAGCATAAATTTTGGCAGATGGATCATTTAATGACGTTTCAGAATAATCATGTGAGTCATTATTTTGTGTCGGACTAACTTTGGCATGGAGAACACTTAATCTTGATGTACATGGATCAAGTAGTAATAGTATAAGAGGATCTATTAATCTGCTAATATCGCCTCTTAATAAAGAGTGTAGAAGCCATCCTTCTGCTTCTACTTTTATTGCATTTCTTTCTCCAAGTTCTAAATTATCTAATGTTTTTAACATTGACCTACGAAAGAAAAAAAAAATATTAACAAAATCAGACAATTCAAAAGATACAAATATGAATTTGCCTGTTGAAAATAATCCACATATTATATTTATGATTTAAAGTTTTAAATTGTGACAACCCAAGATTACTAAAGCATTAAAAATGTGTTTACCAAATGTTATCTATATTTATTCTATTAGAAAGTAGATCAACTGTATACAATATTTATCTAAAGATAATTTAAATATAGAAATAATAACAATCAATATTAGTGGCTTACTTATAAAACATGTCTCCAACATTTTGAGAATTTGCGGCAAGTTCTCGGCCTACATGCCATAAAAGTGAAAATTTTCTGAATGCATTTAACTTATGAAACTCAGATGCTTTTCTTGATGTTAATTCTTCTCCTATTATATCATATAAATTAAATTAATTTACATAGATACTTTTAAAACTTAAACATATTTTACATACCAATACAATTTTCTACAATATCACTTGAATGTAAAGAGCTCTGCAATAAATAAAGTAGTTCAACACAGCGCACTTGATATAATGGATTAGCCAAATGAAACCAAAGCCAATGTGCAATAACCTAAAAAAAATATAAATCATTATAATATTCTAAGAAATAATAATAAATAAAAGAAAACTCACGTGGAAAACATTTGTATGATATTCAATATAATATAATTGAAAAGGTTTCAATAGTGGTAACAGGACTAGTGACACAACACCATTTCTTGATTCATTAGATTTACTATGCAACTGTGAGCTTCGACAGAGTGCAACTATATCCACTAAGGTTCCAATAGTAACAAGTTGTAGAGAAGGGGCAGTATTTCCCAACCAACAACAACATACAATAATTAATTTCAACCATTCTGGTAGAACATCATTATTTAAGTCTTTTATATCAATTGAAGATACTAATGATGCCATTGAATCAGACAATGGAATTGCTTGAAATGTTGATATGTCTACTAATACTCTACAAGCTAACATAACAGGTTTTGTCCATTCAAGCCCAGCACTACGTTTATTGTTGAGGATGGTCATAGGGGATATTTCATCGGTACCCTCATATTCATAATTTTCATCTAACGTTTGTTTTTGTAAATTAAGCACAGTTTTTAAAAGTTCTTCTAAATTTCTAGCTCGATCCTCAGCAGTTGCTTGCGGTGATTTTACTTTTAAAGCATCCATCAAAACAGATAATCCTTTAGTTTCACCTATGTTTGCACGTACACCATAAACAAAGGTTACAAAAAACTTTTCATATTGTTTAATACAAGATTTATAAATGCTCTGTTGCTCTTTTTGGTTACAATTTTGCAACAAAATAGCTGAATTCAAAGAATCGCCATCAAATACCCCACTAGTTGTATCTGAATGTAAATCAATTGATGGGTTATCTGCTATAATTGTTGAATCAGATTGAACACTTGAAGTATCAGATATGGTTCTGAGTTTTGGGGACTGAGCTCTTTTCACGCCACTTATTTTAGGTGTATCCACATTTAATTGGACAATTTTTCCGGGCTCAGTAGCTTTTTTTGGCAGCTCAGTAGTTTGATCCAATGAACTGTATCCTAAATCTGTCTGTGGTATTAATGTTGGTTGAACTTTAGACAGTATTTTTAAGAACAACATTAATGATGTGCTTGCTTGATCTGAAGTTAACATATCACAATTATCTGTTAATGTACTTGCAATGTGGATGAATAATTCAAGTAAATGTTCACTAGGGGTTTCAGTAAAAGTTTCAAATGAAATAGCATCCAACAGGAAATCTGTTAGAGAGCATATTTCGACAAGGCTTAGGTCACCACTGCCGACAGCTTTAACAACACTAGATGTTTCTTCACATGGATCTATCCTGGTTAGTGATTGACACGCATTGGAAAACATAATACCTGTATACTCCCATAAATATTTAGGCTCCAAGGAACTAAATAATAAATTTGCTGATTTTATCAATTCAGATGATTTATCAATTTTGTTGTCTTTTTGACAACATAAATAAAGAAGTCTAAAAACTTCATATAAAATATCATCTAGAATTACAGGACCAATTTCAGTTTTATCTAATAAAGACACAAGAAGTCTATATGGACGTAAGTCATGGGGCTTACAACCAGTTGCTTCATGAAGTTTGATTTTTATAGCCTAAAAAAATAACATTAAATAATTATTTATTTCAAATAATAATCAAAATCATTTTAAAAAATAATACCTGTACAAGTAAGTCTCTGGAATACATTTCAAAATATTTGACTGTGGTTAATTCTCTTGCTTTTCTTAATTTTACTAAAGGGTGGTCTGAACTTAATAAAGTTAAATTAACTTCATTACCAAGGAGCCAAGCATACAAACGCCTAAAAATAAATTAAATCCATATAGGTCATGGATTCTAAACTATAAATATATCAAAATGTAATACCTATTCAATGACATATCTCTACGAAGTATGGTTACTAAAGATGCTGTGATAAGACGAATCATATCACTTTTGGATAGTTGTGTACTATGCATAGGAAATCCAACTTGTAATAAGTCTAAGCCACTTCTTTGAACCAAAACCATAGAATCTTGTACACATGCACATATGGCAGTAACCATTGTATCAACGTTAGTACCCATTATGTGACTCTGATTTTCTATCAATAATTTGCGATCAAACCGTGACAGTATATACAAAATAGCAGGAAGTCGAACTGCTAAATTATTAGCTAAACATTCCCATAAGTGACTAAAAAATATCCGAGCACCAACTCCAGCACATACATTGTCTAATAGACGATTTGTCCTAGAATAAAAAACATTGTAAAGTTATACATTTAATATTTAATTTTAATTATAAGATTTACCTGTCAAAAAAATCAGAACCTTCTTCCAAGCCAAGTAACACTCCGCTTAGAAAACCATTTAATCCCGGTATTAATCTTTCTCCCAAGGGTACAAAATGATTTTCATAAATATTTAAAAGATCTGGTCTAACATTCATAGCAGCATAACCCATTACAGGAAATAAACCTAAAGAAATTTTTTATTATACCCACAATTGTAAAAATGTAATTATTTATTATAACTTAATATTTTTGTTACTTATTCAGTTTTTTTTTTTTTTTTGACAAACCTGCACTATAAATAAAGAGGTCTTGGCTTAAACGATTAGTTCCCATACACTTGAATATAATGTCATATGTTTCAAGAGCTTTCAAGTGAACCCCAGAAGGAAGAGCATGGTGCATACATTGTGCTAGACGTTTACTGATTTTTATACCTCGCGGTATTACTGGATATCTTGTATAACTTAGTAGCACCTGTATAATTATAAAATATAGAATCTAAATAATTCACAAAAATTATATATATATATATTTTGTTATATAACAATAATAAAAAATGGCATTTCAAATTTGTTGGCATAAACACAGCTATTTAAATTACCTAACTGATTTTTTATAGTTCAAAAAGTTATATTACTTATATTGACCTTTAACTTTATTACTATTGTAAGGTCCCTTCAGAAATAACTGATCAAATTAAAATATGATTTCATTATTTGTGGCATGTAATTATTTACCAAGAAGTACAAAACACATGTAACACTATTTCACTATTTTAATATCAATAATAGTCACTAAAGTAATATGTAGCTATAGCCTAATTCCTTTAAATAAACAATATTATTATTGATTTCTGGTTAGGCGTGGCACCAAATGTAATATCTAAAAATATCCACATCAAATCAGGAGTTAGTAGGTATGATTATCTTTGGCAGGAGTTTTTTTTTACCAAGTAAAAAATATATGTGTGATATAAAAAAATAAATATTATTTAGTAAAAAAATGTTATGAATTGGAATAAGAGTGAAAAATATAATTTATTTAACAAACTTAATATAAGTCTGAAATACAAATAAAAAGTAAGGAAAATCCCAGTATATGGAGTATGCTAATTCTATTGTTTCTGTAACAGTTTATGAGTATATATAAATTAAATTAAGTATTACCAATGAGTTATGTCCAATAAAATATTTTACAATATAATACTATATTATTATATAATAAATGGATTATTATGTTCAAATATTAATTCTATAATAATCGTAAGACTGAACTATAAATACTAGTAAAATAGCACAACAAAACATAAATAGGAAATAGAGAAAAATTATAAGTAATTTTAACAATGATAAAATCAAAAAGGCCTGTAGTCACCAATAAATATGATAATGAAAAACGTGACGAATAGATTGTGTGGATATTAGTTACATAGATAAAGATATTCATGTAGATATTAACTAATATACCAGATAGGTACATATTTAAAAACATGCATTATAGATATTGATTAATAATTTTTTAAATGTATACAAATGTCTTTTAATATTTTTCTATTTTCTTGGTAATGACAAATAAAGAAAAGAGGGTAAGTGAGTAATGCTCTGCTGTACATTAGGTGTCAACAGGTAGTCACTGTAATAGATGAGCTAAATTTGAATTCAATGATAAAAAATTGTATAATATGTATAAGAAAAACGATTCCGAGAGAAGGCCTAAAATATAACTAAGTATATTAATTTATGATTAAAGTGAATTATTTTACTATTTGCCATTAATATTACAGTAAGTTAAATTAATTTTTGTGGAAAAATTGCACTTGAATATATTGATGAAAATAAAAAATATATTTATATACCTACTCTAAAAGATTCAAGTACCCAAGGATAATGTTTTCAAATTACAACAAAATAATATGTTTTAATATGTAATTTTGACCAAATTTGAACTTAAAATAACTATAAAATAAAACTGTGTTAATATATTTGTTGGTTACAAAATGTACTACTCATGTGAGACCTTGTTAAAAATTTTAATTTTTAGCTTTAAAAATTGAGCATTTTATACATTTTTAACTACAAAAAAAGAAAAAATTTCAATTTGAGCTTTAAATGCTTAAAAAAAAATCTTGCTTATGTATGTTTAATAATTTTCAACTGCTGTTGTAATAATACAGGAGCCTTATATTCAATTTTCAAGCTTTTTTACCCAAAAAATAAAATTTTATCGACATTTATAGAAGAAAAAAAACTAAAATAATTGAAAATCGAAAATGTCTGTAAACAGCTTAAAATGAATCATAATATTTTAAACATTTCATCTAGTATAGAAAATGATAAAATAAATAAATACTGCACATTTTAAGTATCTAAGGTTATTTGTTTATGAATTATAATTAAATAAGAAAATCACTTCATGAGAAAAAGTGTGTCTACTGTTCAAAATGTTTTCAAATTAAAAGTTAAGAGCATAAATAAAAAAATAAAAATTTTTTTTTATTTATTAATAATGAAGGTCAATTGAATTGAAACTTTTTGGACACCTCAATACAGTGGCAGCTACAGTAAATTTGCCATGTGTATCCAAATTACTAAAATCTGTGGACATCCACAAACCAATGCACAAAACACGTTTACAATGTTTATAATTATGTATACTGTTTGCTATTTACAATATATTATAATATAATACCTATAATATGTCAAGCAGTCGACCACCCACCCGCTCCAAACTCATGTGTATAGGTCGATACACTTGAGGTTTAGGATAGCTAACATTGCCTCAATACATGCTATTATGTAATTAATTTTTTTTAAAAAAAGGAAATGTGTAGGTGCCCAAGGATGGCAAAAGTTGTGACATTTTAAAAGGCAGAAAATGTTTAAATGTATGTATGTTTTTTCTATGTTTTTTTTTTGTGCCAAATATTATTGCCGATATTAACCCCGATGACAGTTAGTACAGCACTGCTTGGATATGATATAGACATTAAGATCTATGTACCAATATATTTCTGGATAACTGGCAATATTATATTATAGACATTATGACATATATCAATGCCAGCCAACAAGAATATAATTATAATATATGTTTGGATGTGTTCAGTAATTCAATCTTTTACCTTATTTAATTTTCCTAAAGCAGATATTAAATCTGCCCATTCACTAGTGTATTCAAAACTCTTCAATGCTTTATCAACAGCATTAACATACCTGCAAAATAAAAAATATCTATATGAATGAGTATATTAAAGATCATTAAATAATATACCCAATTTTTAAACTATTTTATTAATGTTATTAGTTTCAGTTCAAGAACAATTGCAATAATGAAAATAATTATTAGTTCAGCCTTGGAAATTATGGCATATTTCAGACAACAACGCTTAAACAATTTTACTGAAATATTATTCAAAACATAATAATAATACTAATAATACTAAGTGAAAAACTATGAATAACAATAATAAAGGGCCATTCAATTGGATTGACAACATCCAGTAAATACATAGGAAAAATAAGATTCAAGGCTGAATTATTTGCTATATTGTGTTTACACAGAAATATTGATTTTAAAAAAATTTCCTGGTCGTAAGAAAATTGATCATGCAAAAAAGACAAAAAATATAATTGTTAAGAAAATGTATTACTTGCAAATTTCTTACTTATGCATAACATAGAAAACTTGATGTTTAGATCCATTTTACTGATATCTTTAATATTAGAGTAGAATAGATATAAGTTCTAGAGAGTTTGTATTACCCAGTGGTAGGTATAATATAATATTATATGAAGTATTATACTAATAATGATTATACACATGGTATACAATTATTTTATATTGGTTATGACAAAAATAATAATAATAGTTAATATTATTAGAAAATGAATTTGATATTTAAGAATATAATTTACTATGAATTGTAACAGCATTGTTTTAAGCTAAAATTATTTCTAGTCTTTAGGTATATCAGGATTGATAGTAATATTTATCAAAAAAAAATTCTTATATTATTATAGTTGTTTTTAAAGTTTGCTGAAATGATTAAGCCAATTTAAAATTGATTATAATATACAAGTTTTATAACCTGTGTTCAATTTTTGATAATTTAAGGTACTTTCTGCGTCGTTTTGTACAGTATAATATAGTATTGAAAAAATAAAAATTATATTTTAACAGCTCTAGGTCTAACAAAATAAATTAAAGGTAAAAAAACAAAAAACAAAATTTTTAAATGTCCAAATTTGGAAATTTCAAAATTAAATTATCATACTCAGCCATATGGGGCCAAAATATAGTATGACTATTACTCACTTACTCTTAAATTTTATAATAGATTGATTCACTTCAATATTACAAATTACATTGCTAAATGGATTCTTTTGGGCGTTATATTTGCTGTTATGTAATAGTGAGTTGGAAAACAACACATACCGGTCGTCCTAAGTAATATATTTTATTTTTATCCCAAATACCATTTTATTATAATATAACATTATTAAATTTACTATGGAGGAGAATAATTATAAAATTAGAACAAAACTACATAGTTCGTAACCATTAATATGCTTGTAAGGCTCTCTTACTTTTCAGACTTTGGTGTGATAATGAAACAATTGAGAAATTAATAAACCAAGACAATATTTATCAAATTGCTAGTTGATTGATGTTAGATATTCTAAAATTTGGGTTTTTAATAGTCTAACATAGTGCTATTCAATATTATGGGTAAAAACAGCAAACAAATATTAAAACATGCCAAGTAAAATATTTTAAGATTATTAAGTTAAAATCAATGTTCAATACCAAATTAGTTAGGTTAGCTTAATTAATTTTCATATTTTGTTTCAGGGACTAAACAACACAAAAATATCAAAACATACCAATGAAAAAACCAACATTATTTTCATATTAGGCGAACCTATTTAAACACTTATATTATAAAGCTGCAACAATTAATAAAATATTTTAACAAAATATATAGTAGTGTAGAACTGTAGGCTACAATAGTAATAACAAAACACGTATTCTGAAATATTTTATTTTATTATTTTATTGATCATTGATTAATATTAATTAAACTATAACCTAAAACATAAAAACAAATAACCTTACAATAACATTGTAGGAATATATAATTAAAAATAAAACATAGAAAGTAAAAAAATAAATCTTTTTCATTTTTTTATTTATAACCTGTTGAAATATACCTATAGAAAAACATTCATAAAAAAAGTAAAATGTATTAATGAAATCACCTCTGGAATCACCATGTAATACAATAATTCTAATTAGAGGGGCATAATGATTATAGTTTTGTTTTTGAGATTGTAAACAAATAAGTTATTATTATAGACCCAATCAACCAGTAATTGACCAGTTAAACACATAAGGCTTTCTGAAGTAAGCCACAAAACGCAATTGTCTAAATATAACTAATATATTGTTAATTTTTAAGAACCAATTCATATTTTTTTTGGAAATTAAACAAAAAAATCTAGGAACTTGCCCTGTTGGTAAAGCAAGGTAAAGTGTAGCTCGTTATTGACTAGGCCGCAGTAATAGATGTGTTAAATTTCAATTCAATGTAAATAGTTAATAATAAATCATTGTGTACAATGGCAAAACGATTCTGACAGGAGACTGTCTTTAAGTCTATAATTTTACGAATATTTCATTATTAGTAATACAGAAGTATACACTTATATAAGAAACTAACTATTATTATATTATATAGTATTAAACTAAATATTTTAAAAACTGCATTGATTAAATAATAATACATACATAGTGCTGACCAGTTTCAAGTGAGTACAAATTGTAACAAAATTACCTATCGCCAAAATGTTAACTTTAAATATCTATTAGAATTGTGAGTTTGTATTTATTAAATTATTTTATAAATCACAGGAATTTTTTTACTATTAACCATAAATTTCAAACTAATTCTGATTTGTGACCAAAAACCACTCAAAGTGGATGATTAATCTTATAAATATTTTCGAGTATTTTACTGTATCCACTAGTTTTATATTTTAGGTATTTATTTAATAAAATTTAGAAATTTTAAAAAAAGTACTGAAATAAACCATATCAGTGTCAAAACTGATTATAAAAATGTAACATATTGAATACATGACTTAGGATAAAAATCTGCAAAATTCACACTTTAATAGTGTACTGTTAACTATGTAGAATTATTAAAATAAACGAAAATAGCATATTTAAATGTGCGGGATAATGTTGCAATTTTAGTTTATTTATTAATAAAATTTACAAAAAAAAACATGCAAACTGAACAGTATCTTATTGCTCTAATAGTAACCGAAAATAAAAATTAGTAGGTATACACATAGTAATAAGTTGTTACTGATAACTTAGATTTAAATCGAAGTCTGAAACTGCTTTTGCAACAAGCATGTGAGTAAAATACTATGCAACTTATTAAAAATATATACAAATACAATTGGTTAAATACAGTTGGCGTCCCCGAGGCCCCCCTAATAAAGAGACATTTGCCCCCAAATAACAATTTTTAATGCATTAAGTTACTGTCATTGTCAACAAAATAATAATGGTTAAAATTTTAATTTATAGGTTTGCCCCCTCCTTGAAAACTGTCTAGGGATGTTACTTAATAACTATTAACCAAATCATTAAAAATTGAATACATATATGTAACTAAAAATGTTTAAATTAAAAGCATATTATGGATATAATTGAATTATTGAAAATTATTTAATGCGTATTCCAAAATGACTTCAGATGCATTGCTGTTGTAGGAGTACCACTAATAGGTACAACATAAAAAAATGTATCACTAAATTAAATGTTCCTTGGGTTTAGGAATAGATCATTGTATTAAACATAAAATGGCAATACATATTGTACACAAAATGTAATAATTACATAGTATGTAAATATTTGTATCCTTTTTCTGATAAAATTCTATATGTATACAACAAATAATTATAAAAAGAAGGAAAGTAGATAACCACTCTGCTGTACAGTAGGTGTCAAGTGTACTTCGCTATTGAGTAAGTAAGTCACTGTAATGTATGTGTTAAATTTGAATTCAGTGATAAATCATTACATAAGGAAAATAATTTTAAGAGAAGACTGGAATAAAAATTCTTGTTTTTTCCTTAATTTGTATTTTGTTTTTCCCGGCGCTTTTGAAAACTATTGCGAATTTTAAATGTTGACCTCCTAAATACACTAACTA
>PVMI01054702.1:0-10091 GCA_008528875.1 Aulacorthum solani | reverse complement strand
ACCGATAACGCAGCAAGGGATACCGTTCCAAAGCCACCTACACGACTGTGTACCAAAATTGCCTATATACCACGCCGGCTAACGATTTTAGAATAATAGTATACGATTTGTCCAATTTCTCTCATACATTTCTACGGGAGTCGACACCGTGTATTTAGTACAGGCAGTTGGTAATTAATTAGCATTAAATAATATTAACATATTTTGTTGTGACCGTTAAAAACAAATTCAATAGGTTGAGTATGTACGAGAAAACCGAAAGTATAAGAACTGCATTGACAATTTAACCATCCCATTTCACTTGGTTGAATTTTAGACAAGCCATCACACTATTTATATAGGTATGATGGGCATCAAGTCACCTTATGATATGTACTGTGGCGTTGATAAAGTAATATTATGTCGTCGCTAAAATATGTAAATTGCCCGATGCGGTGGTGGCGCAAAGTGTTAGAGTTTTAGCACATTAACGGTTCGCGATGGAGCACGAGTCAACATCGTCGGACGAGCGGATAGGGGACTGTAGAAAGGTCAAAGATTCAGTTATTCCCTAGGGAAAAGACGATCGGTGGAGGTGGCGGTGCGTTGGTTGCTAAAGAGTGGTCGGCGGTCGGGCCTCTGCAGGGTGTCGGTGCGGTAGGCTTGTGCGGCCGAGGGTTTGCCAAAAACATTTTCAGCAAATTCTTCAAGTTTAGATTGTAATAATAATAATGATAATAATAATAATAATAATATGATGTAGCTTAATACATATAATATAACTTACCGAAATGTGTGAAAGCTCGACAACTAGCCTTACTCTTATACACAATACACATACTCACACACACACACTATATATATATATATATACTATTATAATACAACTCCACCATGGTGTATGAACCCTCGATGTAGCCCACCCTGTGCAAGTCCTTTCTCCACACATAAATCGACCGTCATCCCCTCCATTGGTTTTTCTGAAAAAACTCGATCGAAAGTATCGTTTCAGGATCACACATAGGCGCTCTCTTTTACTTTTTCACAATATCCAATAATACACGTGATATTATTACATACCTGTATCAACTTATTTAATTATGTCAATGCAAAAGTCAAAAAGCTTTAAACGTCAAAACTATATAGAAAATGTGTTTCAAGTAATTATGGTAATATTGCAATACAATAATTATTTTACAATTTATTCTGAAATGTCTAAACTATTGTTGTTCACCGTTTGTTTGTCTTTTAGTAATTTAAAATAGTTACATATTATTGTGCATTGTAAGAATTTTATCATAGCAAAATTTGAAATAATATTGGTTAATTTACTTTCACAGAATGGTACGTTTTATCCGTACTGAACAAAATGCATTGATACATTCACAAAACTTAAAATATTGATAAAATGAAAAATGATTTTCAGATGGAATTGAATGAAATAACCTATTCTTTTATTGAGTTTGACGCATTTTTCTTACATCATATTTGGTCGTTGGCTATAATTATGAATCGAACACGTAGGAACGATAAGAACGAGCCCCGTTTTATAATATCATCTTGTGGCCTTAAATCGTGGGGCCCGTGTACATTTTTCACTACACGATCGCGAAAAAAAAATGACTAACGTTCTGTTTAAAGTTTCATCGAGCATTACGTCCCGAATGCAACGCGCCCGGAAAGTATATTATATACACCCTCCCACCCACGCCCACCCAGATCCCCGAACACAGGTATAATAACGTGTACGTGTGTATAGGCGCACACACGCGTACGTATAATATACGAACATCGAGTTAAGTCCGTGAATTCTTCATGCGTCATTTCCCATCCATACCCCTCTACACGGATTCTGCCTCATCCACATACGTCGTGCCAAGGAGTGAACGCCCGCGTGGGAGGGGGGTAGCACCCGCAGCTACTATACGTACGTGACGGACAAATCGTCTGCGCGAGCGTTACCCATAAAATCGGACGATTTTTTTTTTATCATCCAAACGAGAACGACCGACTCGTACCCATGTACATATTGTATACAATGTGCTTCCATTGTCGGTATACGTACCGTTATTTATTTATTTTTTTGATGATTTAAAGTCATTACGATAAAACAGTTTAAAAAGTACAATGTTAAAATGTTTCACTTTTTCAACATTAAACACCAATATTGACAATCTTTTTACCTATTAGATGTTCAATTTTTACTCACCTGAGTCATCTTTAAAATATTATGACATACATGAAATATGTCGTTAAAAAAAGTAAAAATGTTGATACCTATATATAAATTATTTTCAAGAATGTTGTTGTAATGAAACCTCAAGCTATGTATGACGAAAAAAAATGTTGACCCAGTGATTTTTCCTAAAATATTACTGTCCGGCTGTAAAGTAATCACCCTGTATGTATACGAGGTGGCACGAGACCCACACATACGCACCCGCTAGCCCGGCCGGTCGCACACGCTTACAGCCGTAAATCATTGGACGATTTCATCTCGTATCATTTATAGTATACAATATATTATACAGTATACACTATTGCAGCACTGCTCTAAATAATAACATAGCAGTATAATATACACCGGATTGGCCACCCAGCTACGAGGCCGGTTTCCACCACTATACTGGAATAAGACGAATGTGTGAAAAAGGTTCAAAAATATTTTGCATACCTACATAATATATGAATATAATATACATTTTTTTCAGCGCCGTCATATTTTTCTTCATTTATTTATTTTATTTTTTTATTGTATAGTCCACACCAAGCCGTAATGACTTTAATAGATTACAGCCGGAGTGTTTTGAACAGATAAAATAAAATAAATAAATAAAAAATACAAATAGAAGAAAATATAGAGCCAGCATCCACGCATGTGCACAATAGTATATTCATTTTTGTAATTCAAACCTAACATTCAGTTTATGCCATATTACATAATATAATATTGAGTAAAGTGCAAAACTAAATTCAGAAGAAATTAATGTTACAGTGAGATCTAGAAATATGAACAAAAATCACGATAAGAATAGAAAAATAAGTTGTACAACAAAACTAAAATTAATGTAATAGGTATATTTTATTATGTCTGAATGGCTTGTTATGGGTAGCAATCTATAAATAGGCTGATTGTGTGCATGAGAAGTTGTGTGGGTAGTCAAAGAGAATATTTGGCTACTTTTGGAACAAGGAAGAAAATCAAGGGAAAAATCAACTAAGAAACCATTATGAAGGGATATTATATCGGTGACCAGACTCGGAGGTAAAAAGAAAAAAAAGTTGAGAGTAGTAAGGATAAAAGAATAGTTATAAAAAGAATGTTCTATCTTAAGGTAAAGAATGACTACAATTTGTTTTGAACAGAATTTTTATTAGTCCTCCACAAAATGAGGCTGCCAGCTACCCGACCGTCCACCAACAATTATTGTTCTAATCATAACATAAATAAAATAGATAAATATTTTTTTTTTATTGATCTTATATTATTAAAATCAGAAGCAGCAGCTACTATTTATTGTATTAATCACAGTTTTTTCTAATGAATAAAGGTTATTGTGTTATTAAAAAAAAAAGTATAATTGTTTAGATTTTCTTAAAAATATTAAAACTTGGTATGTGGTGTCTGCATTTGATCTGAGTGCTGAGTTTAGGGTGTTCGTCAGGTTGAGAATGTTATAAATTATAATATATTTTTCTTCATCAGTGTATATACTATTTTTATAGGTAACAGGTGTAAACGAAAAAATCAAAAACTTATAGATCAGTTGGGTACGTTAATGCGTTTACTATGTGGATGTATTGATCGTGTAAGGCTGTTTAGATTTCTGGGGGGAGGAGGTGTGATTTGAAAAGGTTGAAGACAAAATGCTTATAATGAAATATTATAGGTATTTACTAAGAAAGTGTGAATTTTGTTTGTTTTTTGTAGAAAGCTTGGCTGGTCTAAGTAGATCCATTTAATACCAGTTATACTACCACCATCAATATTTCCGTGGACATTTTCAAACAAAAAGGGAAGTAATATTAGGAAACAAACAATTTGATATCACATCGTAAATGTTTTGGATAACTTTAATGATTGTTGTGACTTGCACAAACAGTTGCAGTGCACAAACACGAAATTATAAATAGATAAATATTTTTCTTGGGGCCTGAAGTGGCACTGTAGTTGGCCGCAGTCACTAATGATTCTAAGGTCAAGCAAAGTCACTAGATCCAAGATGGTTGAGCACCCGGGTTTTTAGTAACAAATCTTTACTATATATACGTATTCCAAACCAACCGTACCCTCCACCATAATAAAAACCGACCAATAACCTTTAGGTTCATGACCTCAAATGTTGAACTATTAATTCAATAAAAAAAATATATATATATATATTTTTGCACACAATTTAACTTATTATGATCAAATGTTTTCGTATACATAATACACGAAAACATTTCATTATTCAGTATAAGTCGTCTACGGTGATGGTATCTCAACAATTTCCTATATTATTAATATTAGTTCAAACGTTTATTTGTATTATTACATTTTACTGGGACTACTATACCTATAATATTATGTATCAGCAGCAGCGGGAGATCGATGCATCATCCCCGAAATACTTAGCCGTCCAAAAGAATGGGTCTGTTTTTTTCGTGCTACGTAAATAATTTAAACAAGTAAATATTTCGTGCAACCCAAATTTGATGGAAAATCCTGATCAAAAATATGAATTCTGAAATATCCGAAAGAGTCTGTCAGGGAGACCACCCGCCTAAACCGTAAGTTTATAACATTAAAAATTTAAATATTTAGAGTGTTTATGTTTATGTTTATGCAAAGAACATACCGGAAGTGGTTATAATACAGTAAATAAGTATAACATATAATACCTACACTTTTTCAAATATAACATTGGACGGTTATTAATTACTTGTAAATATTTTACAACGCCTGTGCTTTATTTCCCTTATATCCGTGTGTAGTGTGCTTAACATAATATAATAATAATAACAATAATAATAAATAATAATGAATATTATTTCCGATCAACAATTACTAGTCAAGTAATAATTATTACTTATTTTCCCAACGTGGTTGGTCGAAACGCTTCTTATTTCAATAAAAGTCGATGTTTATCAAATTCGTCACGCTATTTAATAATTATATATTCCTAGTCTGTTAATTAAATTTAATCTCATAAAAAAAAAAATACGAATCGCTTTAATTTCAATTTCATTACTAGGCAGAATAAATAGATTATTGGTTTATCGTGACACGTATACATTATAGATACGTATATAATATAATATATATAATAGTGTAAGTATAATACACTTACTGGCTGCATAATTTTATCAAAAATTATTTATCTCACTTTCAACCATAGTCTTAGTATGGCTTCAGTGATTGGTTTATGCATTATAATTGTTATTTTAGACCGTTGTGAACAGGCCACTATAATTTAAAAAAAATGTTTTGAAATTATTAAACGCATTAGGTACATTACAACGTTGTCCTTAAATAGTTTTATTGGGCAGTAATATTCGTTGAAGCAATTATTAAAAAAAAAATTGCATTTCTCTAACAAAATTGTTATGATTCTAATTACGTTTTGTTTGTTTGGAATTAACATTTAATGCTATCTTAATTTAAATTATGCAAATATGAAATTAATGTACAGTCATAGACTCATAGTAGTTACAAAACATATGGTGAAATATTATATTCTAGTTATATTATGTAAAGAATCAACATAACTATTTGGTAGATATTTATTTTATTTTAATAATTGACAAACACTATAAATAGTAAATATATCATATTATAGCTATATTTTTATCAATTCATAAAATAAAAGATTTGCTTTATTTTCAAAGCCAAAAATAATTGTTAAATATAGGTGGGTTCTGGTATACATGTCCTTTGTTTACATTACACCACGTATATTATATAGGTCTGAAATTACTGTTCAAAATTAAAAATCACAAACAATTATTACAGAAAATATGAAATAATTAATTTTAAACTAACAATTTACTACTTTTAATAGTTTTTATAAAACGTAAATTATGTATATAAATATATAACAGTAAGTAAAACATAATTTTAACAGTTGAGTTTAAAAAATAAATATATTGCAAAATAATGATATCATTAATTTGTTTGAATCGTGATGCAATCAAAATATGCATGAACGTTTCTGCAAAAAAATATTTTGAAGAACAAAGATCGTATGATTATTATCATAATAATTTATTTCAGGAAAAATTGAGCATGAATAAAAATAAATATGCAAGAATTTTTAATTTAAATAATGTAAATACCTACAAAGCGTATTTAAATTGTTTGTATAAGATGTTACCCTAACAACTTAACTAAACAAAACTGTTCCATGGACCACGATAGAATAATTAGACATCTAACGTAATTAACATTTCAATTCGTAATTTAGTCTTATTAAACTTGAACTTAAGGACCAAACTACACAACGTCAATATATATGTCTATAATATTTTATGAATATTTTTTTTTTCGAATGGAAATTAATAATAATATCAACGTTTATTTGTATGTCACCGTTTGAAAATAATAATTGCATGATATTTTTATCATGGCTATAATACCTTGTCCGTACTTATCAGCTATGAATTTCCATAATAGCATAATGTTTAATAAATGCAGACAATGACATTGTATATTAATCTATGTTTGTAATAATTAATTTTGTGACAACTGTAAATATCAGCTATATATTTTATAGAATATAAAACTGAAAGTGATATATTTCAATTGATATTGCTTATCGCTATACAAATATTAATCAAAACGGAATTATGAATTTAAAATAAAAAAAAATATACAATACACAATGACAATAAAACGGTAATAATATTGTGACATGTCGGTATGAAACACTACCGAGACCCTGTCAAAAAGACGAAAATGTGGAGAGGCAATACTGTGGTACTGGTCTGATTTTGAATATTATCACAGTGACTCGAATTATTTTAGTATAATATGTTTCTTGCAACCCCTCGACTCTCCTATATAGGTACAATGGCAGAGGGATAAAATTTGAATTACCTAAGAGTATACGACAGTCACATAACTCACCACGCCAACTTAACTATATTTTAAAACTCAATTTTTATTTGTACGTCAGTCACTAAGTATATTGTACATTTCAATCAAAATATTCAATAACATGACTTTGTATTATATGTTTAAATCATCTTAATAATAGTATTCAGGCAATAAAATAAATGTGCTTATGTATAGTAATGAATGCAATATGATTATAGTATTATTTTGACCTAGTCTCCGTGTATTATAATATCTAAACTAATTCAATTCAATTTATTCGTCGAGTGTTCGATGTGGACATTATATTTAAAACTTTTAACATTCTTTAAAAAGTATGCGCAAATATTAAAAAAACTTTACAACGATGCGTACATACATACAGGAATACAGGATTTCCCAAGAGTAAGTTATACCATAAATTACTTAATGAATAATAATTTGTGGTTATATATTATATTAATATGTCAACACATTTTGTGGTGTGAACAAGAAATGAATATCCATTTAAACAATAGACACAGTTTTCGAATAATGGATTGTAAATTTTTAATATTCAGCCAACTATTTATAATATAATTAGTACACGGTTAAAGTGGTCAAGTAAAAAAGGAATATTAATTATTATAATAATAATTACGTTTGTGCAAGTATAAAACATACTATTGCTTTAATTTATTGAAAGCATAGAGCATTCATTGTAATTAAATTTAAAAGCTAGACAGTATTCGGGATATTTGACATTTTGTCTGGGTTTGTTTCATTTAGTTGTGGAGTATTGGTGTATATTATAATTTATAAGGCATACATTTGAATTAAACGATAAATCGTCTCATCGAAAATCGTTTACATCAGTTGAGTGCAGTCTACCATATATACTATATATCAGTATATCACTATGCGATAGCAGTTACCACATAGTTAAAATGTTTTTAAAACAATTTAACAATTCAAGTAATAAACAAAGACAACATTTATCTTGTGCATAAAGGTATTATACTATTATAAGTGTTTTTGAGTATAACTTCATCCAAAAACTTTTTCACAATGGAAAAATCGTTGAAAAATTTATATTTCTACCGATGACAAGAAATGGGGACACAGGTTATGTCATACAGTTTTAACCAATTCGATAATCAGGTCTCATTATACGAAAAAGAGTGTATACACTCTTCACTTATATGCTCCAAATCACAGTGCCTGTATCTACGATGTGCAGTCACACTGAAGATCTCTCCATGGGCTTCGTATAGGTAATATGTCTTGTAGGTGATAGGAGTGCTCGCAGAGAAAGAAGGGTATTCCCTCGCTGCCCCTGCAACATGTGTAAGGGTCGAACAAGTACCAATGTCCAAGCTGAGCCACCTTATAATGCTCAGTCAAAAGTAAATCAGTTTTTCAAAAAGTTTATTGAATAACCAAGCTAATCTTTTCTGGGTTTAAATAGGTGTGTCTTTAACACATACAACATAATATGATTACATATTATTGTTATTGACATTTATCAAAGATTTGTATGACGTATATATCTAGTATAAAAAACTAAAAAAAAAAACTAAGGTTTCCCGTGTCCCGTCATATAACGATGCAGGTTATGCTGATATTAATTTCAAAAGCTGTGAATATCAATCGGTTATCATGACTTAGTCAGTACACTTAAAAAAATATATGTTTATATATATTCATTGCATAATGGATCTAGGCACTTACAGACCGTTTGTATGCAAAAACGGGACGGTAATGTTTGCTGGAACTCTGCTCGTGCCCACACACGCCTATAACAGCACAGCATGCTGTAGGCACAAAGTATGGAGTTTGCTCGTTATAGACAGACTCAATGTGCCTACACACAATCGTACGGCACACGAGTGAGCTCGCACATTATTGAGACGAGCCGGAATTTTCAGCTGTAAGATTACTGCCGAAATTACTGGTCGACATGTAAAACACTATAATATTTCACCCGGAAGACGCACGGTGACCGGCAAAGTGCATATCTGTGTCGGGACTCATACTATACACGGTCTGTATAGCCGTAAACCAAATGTACGGCGTCGAATATACAACGATTACCGTTTCGCTTAAAGGTCCCGGGCGAACGGGTGAATAATAAATTCAATTTCGTCGTCGCCGTTCGTGGGTAGGTAGGTATATATAGTATGAGCAAAACGTGTCTATGTGTATGTATGTGTATGCAAGCGACGAAATGTGTTTCAGCGCCGAAGACCGTGGAGAGACCCACGTGCACATAGGTATAATACTGCGTTATAATAATAATATAGTTTAATACTGCGTGACATTATATTTTATACGTTATATCATACATAGCGATTCCATTAACAGTGTTCAGTCATTATCGTGAAAACCATTTAACTGTTTTAAAATTAATTTTTACATAAGTTTAAAATTAATCGTTCATCACATTTTGAAACAAAAATATTTTTTTTACCGTGTTTCTCATTTTGTGTGTTAGATTTTCAATGCAATACATACATTTTAAGATATCTAATTAAAAAAATTATTTGTTCACATTTTGAACATCGAATGAGCTATTCATTTGTTATAACTTATACCTGCGCGTAGTGATAATATGACATCGTTTGTGATATAACAAGGTATTGCTCTATTTTTAACTGTGCCTAATTTATAGTGACAACTAATGAGCAAACCAAGACCAAGACTTCTGATATTTTACTTTTACTTGTTAATCTTGGTCATGCAGTGTTGCTTTATTCGCAAAATTAAATACCCATTACCTATTACCTACATACTAGATCTTGTATGATTTTTATTTAATCTCTAAGTTACAACTTACTTTACTAGTACAATACAATAATATATAAAAAATATATTTATAATGAATAAATTCAAAAATATTTTTATTTCATTTCTGCTTTTTTATTTTTAAATTGATGAACTATTGATTTAAAAATAAGGTCATTGAAGTTGGTATGTTATTAGAAATGTTATTTTTATTTCTTGGATCTATTACACTTTTGGCACTTAAGTCATAATCACTGTCACTCTGAGTATTCAA
>PVMI01054694.1:0-17655 GCA_008528875.1 Aulacorthum solani | reverse complement strand
CCTTGAATCTTTTAATGTTATTATGTTGTTAATTGTTATGGCCTATATTATATAGGTGAGAGTTCTTGCGTTCATTATAGTATTTTTAATTCCTAAATTTCCAGGTACCCCACATTATTAATTTATTTTACATAAGTAAATTTCTCATAAAAAAATGTATTAAAATAACTTTATACAACTCTAATGATAACGTTTCGAAAATAAATAGTTAGTTTTAATTTGGGGAATTATTATGATTTAACTTTAAGCCTTGAGTGTACCAACGTACTTTTTGAAGAAAATGATAAAGAGGATGCATGATATAATATTGGTTAGAAGTAAGGGTACTATTAGTCTTGTATCCCATCCATCCCTATATTAGGGTTAACCTTTAACCCTTGATCTTTAGTTGACACTGCGCTTGGAGCGTATTTAAATATTTCTCTGAAAACACGCAACGGATTTCGTCAGACCAGTGGTGATGTGCAGCTTAAAAATACACTTACAAGACTTGTTTGCTGGAATTTCGTACAATACTATACGTTAAGGTAGTAGATATTATATACCTTACAAAACAATGACACAAAAACAGTTTGAATAGTTTGATCATAAATGGCTTGTATCGGACGACGTGACGGGTATGGAGAACAATATCACCGGCCTTGGTGACCGTTTTCCTCAAAGCGGGTTTCCACTACACACGTTTGCTTAAATCATTTGCTGTGATTGGTTGGTTACCTTGTTGTTGAACATAGCTGAACATTTTTAGTGTCCACTGTACACTCGTTTAATGGAAACTCTCCTCAAGACGAAAAAAATCACTGTTACCCGACAAAGTTTACCACTTTTGCCATTCACGGGCTTAAAATTTTATCGAACTGTGGATCACTGTGGTATCAAAAATTCAAAAGTCAAAAATTCTTGATATTTAGTGGTGCCTACGGTTAATAATAGGTGTTTGTCGTTCGATAGTTTCATTTAAAAAATATCAAATTTGATGTATTGTAAATATTTATGAATCTTAAATAAATAATAGATATAATCTATAGAATATTTTCTTCGTGTTATATCGATAATACCTATGTACTGACCATTATCATTTTACCCATATACCTATATAACACTATTATTTTCCATTCCATATAATATACCTATATGTTATAGCTCATAAATTTACCCAGAGGTCAGAAATCTATAACGTATAGTTATTATATCTACAAACTACAAACTTAATTCTTATTTCTATGTAGGTACCTAATTACTACTATGAATATTGTAATTACCAAAAATAATACCCTCCACCTATTAAAGGTCATAGGTACTTGTAAAAGTTTTAATATTTAACATATAATGAATGGCATTATTATTTTATTTTACAGCATTAATAATAATATGTATATAGTTCCCAACTTCATTGTTCAGAGTGATACCAAAAAAATGTTTACTTCTCACATTAAAATTTGTAAATTGTAATTGTGTAAATTAAACTCTATGGCTTGGTTAAAAATTAAAATAATAAATAATACTGAATATTGAACAATACAAATTAATTATATAATTTTACTAAAGAAATATGAATAGTTTATTTATTAGAAATTATAAGCTATTTAAGCTTTTAAAGGTATAGGTACTTACTGACTACTCATTAAGTACCTAATGTTTAATAACTTATTATAATAAGCTGTAATATTTGAACTTTATATACCTATTATAATTATAGTATACTCTATTAGTTTACATAAACATAGGTACATTGGTGTTTTTGTCTAAACTAAAACTTAATAGTTAATAATTTTGCCATATTCATTATAATTTCTTTAAAATAGTAATGAGGCACTTTAAAAGTCACGCGTTCACGCATGGACACAAAAATATGTTCTTATGACTGCACTTAAGTTCTGTGTTGTGTTTTTAAACTAAAAATTACCTGGGTATATCGTTTTACTTTAAAGTATACATTAATGCTGGAAGGACAAATTCATTAGTCTTATTTTTTTACAATATTTCAAGGTTTCCATTATGTGTAAAATGAGTTTTTAAGTTAACAATGTAGAAGCACCCAATTTATGTAGGTATACCTATTTGTATACTATGTATATAAGTTATTACTTAATGTATACCTATACATTGAATATATGTCGTGTATATGTACATTGTATGATGCACATCAAAAGAGCTATAAATTACAATACCTACAGGCTACAGGCAACCATATTATCCTATAGGTACCTACTATGCCTACATACGTTAATTTTTTTGCTATAACGTGTAGAAAATATAACAATATAC
The DNA here is from genome assembly GCA_008528875.1 of Aulacorthum solani. Taxonomy (NCBI): domain Eukaryota; kingdom Metazoa; phylum Arthropoda; class Insecta; order Hemiptera; family Aphididae; genus Aulacorthum; species Aulacorthum solani. The sequence goes on along the minus strand of PVMI01054694.1, from coordinate 15,387 downwards.
ATCAGTAACGTGGAGTAGGTAATGAAGGAGTGCAAGCAGTGGTACATACTAATTACCCCCCTCCAATTATTACTCTTATTACTTCCTAAAATATAATAATAATATGATTAAATACCAAACATACCTATTCTATTTTAATTAATGTCCTCTTTACTTTTTTCATCGTTTTATGATTGTTTTATCACCAAATCTAAAAATAATCGACAAAAACAACATTTTTAAACGATAACGAATACGCGAGTACCTATATCGCGAGAGCAGACGAGCGTCGCTGAGCGTACAGCCGGCATAATATAAATCTATAGGTAATGATAATAAATATAATACGGAATATTATCGGTATTCGATATTACGCGTTCTTAGAAAACTCAAACTCCAAAGAGTTGAATCTTTCCTACGATTTCTAATGATAAACATAGTTAAGTAGTTTCATATATTTATAGTCAATTACGCAAAAATTGATTATCATGTGCGCATCTAGCTTTTCCAAATACTCAAAATAAGCCCAACTGCGCTTTAGAATGAGCCCTGCAGGCCACGGCATCTCATTGTCTCCCACTACATCTTTGGTCGTCCAATTAAGGATTGACTTATAATTACAAGTCTATAGGATTAATAATTTTACATTCAACCATGGAACAAACTAAGCTATACTAATATGAATTAAAATGATTACTTCTTAATATAGGTAGTAGGTACTTCTGTTTTTTTTCACTGTGGTTGTCAGGTATAGTTAGTCATAAACACATAATACATATAGTACCTATTACGCCAGCTGCGATTCTTATAACAATAATATTTTAATGCAACATTGCAAAATCAACAATTTTTTTAAATCAAAATTTCTTTTATGTGTACAATATTGTACAAGTAAGAAAAGCTTGTGCTGGGAGAGCATTTCTTAAAAATATAAATAAGAGAACAATATACTAAATAGAATAAAATATGTTATAAAATAATATAAATAGTATTTAGAGAATAGAGACAAATATAAGACCACGCGATGTGCGTATCTACCGAGACGTGGAATGAAATGAGGACCGTTTTATCATCGTACAATGTACATGGATGATTCACTAGCTGGTTGTACAAAATATGTTAAATAGAAAATACTTAAATACCTATAAGTAGGTACCACAATTGTTTTTCTCTGATTAATATTTAATTAAAATTTATTGGTACCTAGTTAAAGGCCACGAGAATATTACTTTAAATAAATATTTACATACGTGATTATCTTTTTCCAAATGAGAATACCCTTTTTATTGTAAATTATTAGCAGATGATTTTTTTCTATATACGTTGTTGTTGTTGTAGATGTTTTACAAATTTAAATTTAAATTAGTTGTTTCAAAATTGTTAAACTTTATATAGGTATATAATATACCTATAGATACTTGGGGTTTTAGGGACTTAGGGTAATACTATATTATAGTGCACGATATAGGTAATGTATAATAGGTTGAAATGTATAGAAAGCTGAGGCTATGAACTGAAAATTTAATTAGTAGGTATAGGCATTTTATAGTTTGTAAAATTTTATATTTTCATCAAAGTAGGTACTAACATTGATAGAATTCTATAATCAATGATACTAAGTAGTAATAAGTAAAAATAACGATGATAAAGAGTTTTATATTTTGAACATAAAAATGATGATTGTTGAATATAGATATTAATAAAAAGTTTCCTTTCCGAAATTTGTTTCAGTACGGTTAGGTCATTGAATATATTTAAAATGTAAAGAAAACAAATCATTTTTATCATAAGTAAGTAACTACCTATGGTACAAGTATTTATGTCTATGTGTTTAGTGTTGATACTGGATTGTCTTCTAAGATTTCATCAAATCTTAATTCTAATTTTGAAATTTATAACACAGTTATAATTAGCTTAAATCTTAAAATTCTACGTATAAGTAGATATATAATTTAAAAAACAAACGATTTGTAGCCTGTAGGTAATACTGTGGATATAAATGTGTAAGAGTGCAACATATACCTACCTATATAATTTTAACGACTTGTGTCTTGTTTTTATAACGAAAATTATATCGCTCTAATTATCAAAATTAAATATGTACCTATTAAAGTGTATGTGTTTCATGAACCTATTTAATGAGTACCCATATAATAATATATTTTATTATATTATTTAATGGTTTACGACATGGATGAAGCATTTCGTAAAAAAATGTATAGGATTGCCGAGTCCTCAATTAACACCCACCAGTTTGACACCAATGCACGATACGCTACAACATCCGGGAAGCGATAGTTTTGTCAGTGAAGGATTCGGTAGCCATCACTCGTACTAACTTCGGTCGGACGCCTTCATTGCAGACGTGGAGATCTAGAGAGCACGCTGGATCTTCCATGGCGTTACTACCCAAATCTGTGATCGAAGATCCTTATTCGGGCATTGAAGTTACCCGCTACCAGCATCGCACCATCAGCATCGAGCAATCAATATTATTCTTGACTGCCGTGGAACGCGTTGTATTTAGCCATGGTGACATTTGGCGAACAATAATGAACCATAAGCGTGCGCAGGATTTAGTGTCTTGTGCAGCACACATTTTTAACTGACCCGACTGAACAATAAGTATTTAGCTATAAATTATTTCCCTCATTATGGCATAGTAGTGTAGTACTTGCACAAGTAAGACTAGTGAATGGTGTACAAGGTGAAAATGATGCAGTCGTAAATCATTCGATTACATATAATGAGATTAAAATGTCGTTTAATATTAACCATGAACTAAGATTCTATTAGTTCATGGTATCAACATATACGATATACGTATGGAGGTACCTATCTATACTAAATACTACATACAAATGGGTTATGGGCATTTAATGTACATTGTTATGTTTGTAGCTTGTAGGTATGTGTAGTGTAGTGTACCTACATACATCGAACACGTGTGGACATGTCCATCAGTATAAAACCCAGAATTATATTAAGAGTGAAGACTATTCTTGCATCAAGAGGACGCCCCGCACGGACTTTTGTTGTCTCTGACTTACAAACGTACAACATGTCAAATGTAAATGTACAGTTTAAAAATGGTCATAACTTGTCTAAAAATAATCATATCAATAAAATCTAATTTGCCAGATAATTTGTAAGAAGGATACAACAATAATGCCCGTGTACCGTGCGCTTAATGCAAGAATAGTCTTGATAGGTATAAGTCTGGGTTTTGTACTGATGGACGTATCCACACGTGTTCGATGTATGTAGGTACATTATACACTACACATATCTACAAGCTACAGACATTGAGGCGTACAACAATATGTACATTAAATATATTATACATTTTTAAATATATTCATACCATGCAAACAAGCCTTTTAAATAAATATTGACCGAATCCAAAATAAATATTGTCAGCAGGAACTCAGGTGCAGCGAAAGCACCATTCGCTGCACCCGTGACTACGGCGTGGTGTACTAGCCTACCTGATGGTGTCCCGTCATTTTGACGCGGTCATTTGGACGAATGACAATTGGGTGTATGCGTCATTTAGACGCATACAATTTTAACTCCACCACTTTTAGGTGCAAATAAATTTTGACGCAAAATAAAAAAAGTGTATAAGTGCATTGCAAAGGGATGAAAGCCTAACGAAAGTAACTAAAGAACAATTAATTTCTGGGTATGCGCCAATCAAAAATAAGAAGTACAAAGATTCATCAAAAAGATTATTTCAAATTTGTACTAATTCAAGTAATTTCACACCCGACGAAGTGCTACAAGGTATTGCACACAATTTAAAATTTTATAAATAGTAAAATGAATAATTATTATTTTTTATTTTAAACTTTATATTATGTATTCCAAATAGTAAAATAAATAACGCTTGAAATTAGGATTTATTTTCAATTTGTAATTATATTTGTTTTGCGTTAAAATTGACTTGCGCCTAAAAGTGGTGGCGTTAAAATTGTATATGTGTCGAAATGACGCATGCGCCCAATTGTCGTTCATCCAAATGACCACATTCATTTGACGTGCGTCGAAATTACAGCGTCAAAATTACGTATATTCATGGTAAGCACGGTTAATGTTGTTTTATACCCGTCTTGGGTATTAAAAAACTTTGTTAAACTTTTTCACGGAACTCAACGGCAAGGAAACGGACCTCACGGCACTCAAAAACTTTTAAAGAAATATTTAATATAATTTAATATTTTTAAATTTGTGATTGCTGCTATTACCCAAAGTAGACCGTTCGAACGGAAATAGTTGAACTGGATCCAACTTCATGGTATCGTGTTTATACGTGTGGTAAGAACGTAAAAACTCTGTGGTAGTGTGGTATACAAAAAGCTTACCATATACATCAACCAATCACAGAAAAGTATTTTTATGCACGTACCCGTATATAGTGGAAACCTACCTTTAGAATCCACCGGAAGAAGGTGTTTACAACAACTGCATCTATGGCCAGATTGAGGTTGGACACCAATACCGCAGTTCAGCCCACAGCATCTCAGTGCCATTCCACATCTTTTCTTACGTTACGTCAGGTACTGGCAATACAATTCACTAAATCCGGGTTCACAGCTACGTCGTCTGCCGTGTCGTGTGCCATTTATCGTATTCTGATTGGCCGCCGTAATCGTGGTATCACTCACTAACCACGATCTGCCGGGAAATTCGCAAAGTTGGGCCGAGCTCAACTTTTAAACACGACGTAGCTGCGAAGGTGCACTTGGTCTAACCATCGTAGTCTATGATGCGTCGCACCACTCAGCTGCTTTGAACTCATTAAACTTGCATTAAATGCCATATTTAGGTTTATTATAGAAAAAACGTACATCGTAAATACATAACCACTCATCGATCAGTTTTAATTCTATTTTAGATTCTGAGATCAGAGCGATGAATGTAGGCATTGATTTTACATCATTGGTTTTTTTTTGTGTATAGGTAAACATTTATTATACTAGAGGGAAAAATGTTTCGATATTCAACTTTAATATGGGCTCTACTATTTTTGGGTAGCAATTTGAATCTAGCTGGTCGTATAGCTATCCCCCAAAATATATTATTTTTTAATAAAAAATAATCAAAATAACCAACAACAATAGTAGAGTAAAACGGGAATTCTTAAGCAAAACTGGTTTTAGATCAAAATGAAATTATTTGTTTGTTGTTATTCAAAAATTAATAACTGTAGACTTGAAATGTTCACAAAATATTACAAATTATTTTGTCCCTTTGGTGCTATTTATAGATATTTTATATTTTCAACTATTTTTACTTTATTTTCAATTTATGTGAGATAAAATATTTTTTTGCTGGTAAAAAAGCTCGATAATTATTATGAAAAATTAACAATACAATATTTCTTTTAAGTTGTTCTTACAATCTTACCACAATTAGGCAATAAATATCAAAAATATGGTCAATTTTTTATAACTTTATAAGATCAATGATTGATCAAATTTGTCAAAATCATCAAAATATGTAATTAATTTTTATATTTTGAATTCATAAAACTTGTGTATAAAACTTTATATGTAAACACCCTAGGATTGAAAATGTATGACAAGAAGAAAAAAAACACAATTACTATGATACATTGACATTGTCTAAACCTAACAAAACACTGATAATGTCAACATTTATTGATTTCAAAAGCTACTACTACTACCTACTCGTTTTATTTATTATATTGGTAAAATTATATTAATTTTCTACATAGGTAGTCAAGTCTTAAATCTTCCTATTATTTTTTATACAGGTACCTAACAATTTAGCATCATACCAAAATATAATAATTACATTAAATTTAATTAAGTTACAGTATCTAGATCAAACACAATTAGTGTTTAATCGCAAAAACGTCTAAACTCTTAAGCACACATTTAACATAAATTCACCATCCTCTAATAAGGTTTGTGTATAATACTAAAATGTATCAGATTTTAAATGAATGATTCAATAATCTAGATTAGAATTTAAAAAAACTAAAATATTCAAATTTCATAGGTACTGAATATGAATTTATTATTATGATAAAATATTTTCATCAACAATTTAGCAGCATGTAATATTGAAATTGGAATGCACCATATCATGCATGATACATTTGTGATCTAATAAATTACAGGTGATTATAATTATTTTAGAATAACAAAATAAAATAATCATGTACCTATTTATTTAATATATGAGAAGTTTCTGTTAAAAATTAGTTTAAGAAATAAAAGCAGCATTGTCAGCCAGACGAATCATCTCTGCTCAGATTTGTTTGCTTCTTTCAATACAAAACTTTAATATTAAATTGAAATTTAATACATTTTTACATTAATCTACTTAATGACGAGGTGTCGAAGTATACAGCAGAGCTAGCTAACAGGTTTTATTTTTATATCAACAAACAAAATATAAATAACCATGTACTAAGCATTAGTACAACTCAACAATCTCATGATAAATAATGAGCATGAGTTATTGAGTGTAACTTTTTTTTTGTAAGCTTTGATACATCTAAATACTATAATATTATTATTTATAATTTGATTAAAATTAAGAATAACTTAACATAGGTAAGTAATATGATGACCATTTTATATTTATACACAATTAATACTGAAAATCGATGTCGGATATTTTAAAGATATCTTTTTATAATATTTTTATTACGAATCCTAGATAGTAGATAATAATACAAATAATAAATATATATAATTTTTACAAAACATATTTATATTGTGCAAAGAAACATGTATATCATACAACAATATCATAAAATAGAGAATAAGGGGATGTCAAAGCCTTAAGTATTGTCTCAAACTTGTTTCAAATTATATACTCCATATATATTCAAAATTCCATCAGTCTATCCATAGCAGTGAGTACTTCATTATAATGTTTTCCTAAAACAGAATGATAATAGTTAATTATTTTTAAAATCAAACAATTTGATTTTAGTTAAATAGACTGCTTTATATGGGTTTAATTAAAACATTTGAGTAACATTAGTGAATATCAATGTATCTGCATTAAACAGATAAAAGCATTTTATATTAATAAATGATAACATTTAAGAATAAATAATAAATATCAAGAATCTTTGAATAACTATTACAATATAATAGCCAATAGGTATACTTAGCGATTGTGATCCTTAATTATTTAAATCATATGGAATAAATTATTCTTAATATATGAAAGGGAAATAGCAAGTGTACAGTTATAAATTATTATTATTTATTAAATATCAAGTAAATTAAGTTACCTCCGGATGGGACCTTAAAATTCCCGCTTATCAAACAGTCTTTAAGTTCACATCCAGCACTGATTACAGCGTCATGACATACTATACAATTATGAAGTACACACCTGAAATTTCCAAGATTTTTCATCATTTCAAATTTAAATTATAATAACATCAATATAAATATTTTTTCTTATTTTTGGTCAAAATGTATATTGTTATACAATTGTAATGAGTCATAATTATTGCATAATAAATACTCTGCCTCATTTAAGCTTGACTTGGATGTTGCAATGGGAATGGCTAACGTGCACCAAAGACTGTCCTCTATGTGGAATAAGAGTGTACCTCGTCATACAGATGACAAGTTTCTTACCTGTAATCTTATCATAATTATAAACATAAACATATAGTCATAAGCCGGACCTGTGAACAGCTAGAATACGTTCTTATTCCACACAGAGTATACAGTCCCGTGAGCAACGAGGATCACTTAATTATTCTGTTAACTGCCTTTCTGCAGACTTAGCTTACATTTTATACGATAACACAGTGCAGTGATGTAGATGATCATTGGAAACAAAAGCTAACAACAAACAAATTGCCAAGTAGTATAATCTGACAAAACTAAAATAAAATCAGACCGACTTAAATGGGACAGGGTATACATGATATCAGTATATTATGAACAGTCATTAAAAGCAAAAATTTAATATATGTAGCAGCTATAATATAAAATAAATGTATTTCAATATTTGAGGTCGAGAGTAAAATGTTTAATGTAAATATCAGTTTCTTGTAATTAGCATTGCATATTTTAAATATTTGTAATTAAATTAAATAAAAAGTAAAAGCTCCAAAATTATAATATAGTGGGTTCATTGATAAAATAACAATAATAAATATTTATTGAAAGAATGGATTATTAATCTCCAAGACTAAGATTTATATTAACACTAATTACTGTACATGAAAACGACCAAGCTATCTGCCACTAATGATTGATGGCAACTATCATACATTTTTAAGAGGATAAATTACCTCTCTTCGATGGTAACACCATTCATTAAAATACAATCAGTTATTCTAGTTTTTGGATTGATTGTACATCTTGAACCAATAGAGCTACTTTTAATGGACGTTTTCTCCATTATTTTAGTATTAGGTCCAACAAAACAAGTCTCCTTGTCAAATTGATTTGATAAAATTTCAGCATCAGGTGAAATTTTATCTATTTCATCTCCTAGATTTATGTTTAACTTGTGAATCTACAAACAAACGAGAAATTAAACAACATGTTAATAAAATTATTATTGCTTTTAACTCACAATTTTATTGATTCTACAATAGTCATACAAAGTGTTTGCACGTATTCCAATATTTGAATCAATCACACAAGCATAACATTTAATCATTTCTTCAAAGTTTGATATATTACCAAAACAAGACATGGAACGAATATTAGTTTCAATGTCAGATTCTTTTGATATGTTAAATATATCAGGTTTTTCATCTTCTTCATCTTCAATACACTTTTCATCAGGTTTAATATTTTTACAATGCTTTGATAGTTGTTTTTTCACTACAAATGGAAGTAGCTCTCCTTTAAGTGTTGAAATATTACTGAAATAAATTATAAACAATTTAAATTAATATATCTATAAAAGTGTAAAATAAAAATAAATGATAATTCAACTTACACATCTTTAACAAGGTAGTTAACCAGCCAACGTTTCATAATATACATATGGGAATCTAATAATTTTGAGCAAAGTGTCAGATTTGAACATTTATTTAGTAATGAACTACTGATTGGCATAGTTTCTTCATAATCCGAAGCTGAAGCCATTAATAATAGTCTAGACGTTTTAGAATCATATCCAATAATATCTTTTTCTGTAATATTTAATATTAATTTGAAAATCAGAAAAATAATAAAAATCCAGTAGATATGGTGTCTGATAGTATTATATCTTATAGTAGGTAATTGATTTATTATATTTTTAACCATTTGATTTTTGAAAGTCAATGTTGTATTAATATTATTAATATTTGTATTTTAACTGTTCCTAAATATGTTGATGTAAGTATGTTAAATCAATTTATTAGTTTGTTAATTAAATTAAATATAGTAATAACTTAATTATAATATTAGGTTAAATTTAAAGTATTTAACAATAGTGATACACATTTTCCAATATTGAAAAATGGTCTTTATACATTTAATATAAATTGAATCAAATCAACATTTCATAATTTTGAAATATTTCAATTAAATTATAGGTTGACTGTTTGAAGAATTATAATAAGAGAAAAGTATTAAAATGTTGAAGAATTGTAAAATGAAAATCAATAATTATACAAGGATGGTATTTTTAATGTAGATATTGTTAATCTAGTTATTGTTTAGCAATATCTACATATTATTATGAATTATGACTTTACCAAACTTATTCTTTGATTTAAGGCCAGGTACAGTAAAAACACATTGTTCATCCTGTGATGGTGAAAAGTACAAAGATACTAAGGATGCATTATTATTTCTGTAGATATTTAAGACTTGGTGTAAATCAACATCAGTTATTAAATCACAACTAAGAATGATGACATCAGTCTGAAAAATAAACAAATATGTATCATAAAGTAAATAATTGATATAACATGATACATATATTTACTAATTTACTTATTAATAATATATTACTTGGATATAATCAGAGATATGTCGGAGAGAATCAGCTGTACCCCAATCTTCATCTGATGGAATTGGAACAAAACTCAAATTCATTTCAAAACCAAGGTGATCTACTTCTTCTTGTATATCACTAGCATAGTTATCTGCTACTATTATTTTTGTATCTAAAACAATAATATGACACTACAGAAAAAATAAAGTTTAGGGACATTATTTTATTATTGACTACCTATACAAAGATAAAGATGAGGATAAAAATAGATTTCTCTTTAAATTGCATTCATTTATCAACTTAAATAATCAAATAAGTAGGTATATTATTATTTCATTTTTGGTCAGAATTTAACTAGCATTTTTTTTAAATTGGTTATGATTTTGAATAATATGTGACAATTATTATATTATTGCTCTAAAGTCTAAAGTGATAGGTAATGTGAAAGTCAATTAATATTGCCAAAATTTTAATGTTTTATTGAACTTAGATACTTAGTTAACAATGATAGTTAAGTTGTAATTACTAGTTAAACAGTATCCTTTTTTATTTTGCACAAATGGGTAGGTTTGGTCAATGTGAACAAGCGATGGGTACCAATAGGCTATAACACTATCTACTCACCTCTGAATCCGGCGTTCTCAAGTAGCTTAAGCGGATAGTATATCATTGGCTTATTGCCGACTGGCAACAGACACTTTGGTTTCGTGGCCGTCATCTCGGGTATTCGGGACCCTTTGCCGGCGGCCATGACGACCGCTTGGAATTCCAACCAATTTTGCATGGCGAATGACGATTAGCTACCGTTGAAGAGAAAGTTCTATTACTATTACACTGTCAAAGGTTAGTCACTGGCTAGTGGCTATATAAGTTACAATTCACAAACTCACGAGTCGAATCGTGAAGTTACAAAAGTTATAAAGCTTATGTCGGGACTCATAAAACGCAACTGGCGTCTGGCGAATAGAATTCGTCGTCTGACCGTCTCATTATCGGCCCATCACCGTGATAATGGCACGTCGAGATAACCGTTATCAGCAGCAATGAGAACGACGACGACGCGACGTTCCAGCGGAAGGCAGCCGCAGCTGGGCTGACGGCTGGACAACGGTTCGGTAAAGTTCCAGCCTGCATCAGTCACTTTAGCAGCGACCAGTGCGGCCATAGGACTGGAAAGTGGATAATATACGATAGGTTTTCTGAACGGTCTAAGCAAGGAGAGGGAAGAACATAATAATTTATGTTCTAAGGTTTAGCTCCATAAATACCGTAATAATCAGGCGGTCGGCAACACTGCACGCAGTTGCACCTTTCGGGAACAATGGACTTGTAGTAATGTAGTAGTGGTCTGACTAGGGAAGAGAGAAAGCCCTACCAGTTCCACCTCCGACCTCCATAGATATCCGATATCCATTATTTTTATTATTGTTTGGTATATAGAAGGTTTTTTCCCCCTGTGTACCTACCTATTGCAACTCGTCTGACCGATAACAAAGGACATCCAAAATACGAAATGGATCTTAAGTGTTCGTGATAATCGTCTAGTGTCGTAAGGGCACCCGGAGCCGACAGCCAGCGGTCCATCGCTCACTCCGTTCGTCGACGTCGTCAATATTCGCCGCTGCCACCACCGTCATGATTGTCGTCACAGGGTGATCGGGGTCAAAAACCTCTTGTTCCAAGGGTTCAAGGTTGTTGTCGTTCCTGACCGAGAGAGGCTACGATGCGCTAGCCTGCATAGGCCCACTGCACAGCACATACACACACACACACGCACACACACACACTCATAGTTTCATTCACTTACATACACACTCTCCCACGGCGCACAGTACTGTCTACAGTTCTACACATAGGATAAGTCGCATCAGTGTGTATCCTTTGTGTTTCTGACAACGGTGTAAGCACAACCCATCCAAACTGGCGCATCCCGTTTTGCCCAGACGTTCCGGCAACGTCCATCACGATGGTCGACCTCCACTAATTGATGATAATATGCTGGCTTTATGGCACGAGAACGACCGTTTCTCGTTTGAGGACTCTGACCGGTTTGAAGAGGATTCACTATGTACATGGAGCAGTGAACCTGAATCTGCTTGCATAAACTGGAGAGGATGGAGGAAACCGACCGAACTGAACACTGAGGATGGTTAGTACATACCAGAAAATATATACATTTGTGTTTTATATTGGCATTCTAATGGGTTATTTCTTTTATTAGCAGAAAGGTGAAATGTATATGGTAGGCCTATAAGTATTATGTTTTTAAGGCATAAATATTCAAATAGATTAGGCTGCTATAGGTACTATATTTATACACCGTTATATACTATGCTATTATACTACTATCTTTTCAAGTTATATTTCGTAAACTACTATGATATGAGCACTGATACCTATAACTTATAAGTAAGCAATTTTTAGTATATTTCAAATGATTCTTTGGTTATTGAATACTATCAAGTATATACATTTTAAGTTACAGCTAATGATCTATTTATTTTTAATTTTAAAATGCATTGGTATTTTCTAAGTTTTTGATAACAAGTATTCCTCAATTAATTTTTTATTGTTTTTACTACCTTTAATAAGAAATAACTAATAAGTATAAAAATGTAGTTTTCACCTATTTACCTATAAGGTTTTAAGCAATGATTAGCACACATTTTTGCAAACCATCTAATTGTTAGTTAATAATCATAATGATTCCATTTCGTTTTCAAAAATGTATTTAAACCACACATTTTTCTAAAAGATTGCTTGGAATATTAGGTTATTCAAAAATATATAATTAGGTACAATGCATGTGATGAATATTAAATAATGTAGGAGGTATTTTAGAATTAGATGATAATTATTGTATTTGTAAAAGAGAAAACTTGTATTAGCTAGGTAGGTATCAGGTATGTTTTTTTTTAGCACCAATGTCCTATGTGTACCTATCAATGACCTAGTTACTGTTTTCCGTGGTTCTGGTTCACACATTGATAACACTTGCAGTTTAAATGTGGTTCTACAAGTTCTATACAGTATTAACTATTTTCCTTGTATTATCCAAATAATTGTACTTACCTATTATTTAAAAATTCTAAATACACGTGTAAGATACTTAAAATAATTTATAGTTATTCAAAAGAAATACAACTGATTGAGCAAAATAAATGATTCAAATAATAATATTATTGTTTTTACTAATAAGATAAATCAAATTATAACCTATAATTAATTCCAATTTGCAGTTATTAAAATTAAATTGCCTATATTCAAAAAATATTTTTTTTTTTGATATAACTGTTTAAAATTACATTAAAAGTAGCTGACCTTAGTTATTTTGTTTCATAATTTATATTATTAATTTCATTATTTTTTTATTAGTTATTACCTACTTATTACATAGTTTTGATTAAGCCAAAAGCATAAGTAATATCCTAGTATATTATTATGTGTTGTAAATATGTTTGGCCATTGTTTTAAAGTCCTATCTTGACTATGACATGTATTCTTGGGAAGAGGAAATTGTAGTTATAAGAGACATTTTCTTTCCGTGTTTATTGTATTTAAGTATATTGTAGACTGTATACATTCTGAGCTGAACTCGAGGCTTAACTATTGAGAATCCCATATTTATTGTTGCTTAATGAAGTATATATTCTTTCCTCAAATTATCAATCCTTGTATAATATTGTATGATATCTACTAAAATTATATTTAAAAAACAAGAATTATGTAATCAATAGTAATTTTTTTTGCACTTTTGTAGTTATATATTCAATTAATTCTATTTGAAATAGAATGTGAATAAAAAATATAAAAAAAAAACATTAACCTAACCTAACCAACACTCAAGGAGAAAATTTCCTAGATTCTGTATTTTCACCTTATCTCATAAATTAAATATTATAATACCTATCTAAATGATAACTGTATTATCATTGTACTATTGTAGACTGTAGATTATAAGCTAGGTACTATTTAGTATTTGTTCAAATGTTTTATTTAGAGATGTTGAATTTACATATTATTTATGAGAGATGAATGGATTCTTGGCATCTATCTTATATTTCTATTACATCATTTCTATCTAACATTTTAAACTTAGTTTAGGTTTGATCAATTTATTATATTACCTACTAGATGTTGTTATTGAGTACTCGAAAAATGTGTTATGACATTTTTGAAACTAAATTATTTTTTTTTATTTAGATAATGTTTGATACAACACCCAAAATCTCTTCTGGTTACGCTACTGTGTAAGGATTTATCTGTATTCATTTTACGATATTTTCAAGATTTATTTAGATGTTTGGATATGCTATTGTGGGGTCTTAATTTGAGGAAAGAATTGCTATGCATCAGCTTAGGTTATTAATGTATTTTTGGAGTTGGGAATGTTAGCTGTGAAATGTTATAGAGGTCTAATAATACATCAAATGTACTCCTGATAGTATTTGGAAATGAGATGAGAAGGAATTACCTTGACAAACAAGAAATGTGCAGTTTAAAAGGTAGACTTGGATTAATAATTATTTTTAAATATTTACAATGGTGAAAAACTTTAGCCAAGTGGCAAGTAATAGACCCAGCCTAAACTAAATTGACCTAACCCTCGATCTAACCTTATATAGACCCATAAGTGAATTGCCAGTACTAAGCAAATTATTTGACAAAATCATACCCAATCTCAAGTCCCAAAAACTTTTCCAAGTACCCAACTTTGTCTTAGAGCAAATCACTCCTCAATCCACCAAATTCAACAAATTCTCGATAAAATTCCTTGTTAGAAAACAAAAATTACCACCCGAACGCGGCAGAGTATTCTTACAAGTTTCTAAAGCTTTTTGACTTTGATACACTGACCAACTGTTTAAATATAATAATATTTCTTCCTCCACAACCATATATTGTGTCATCTCCGTCTTACATACGTACAACATGGCAAAATTTACGTTTGCAGTAATACATTTGACCCTGTGATTCCTAAAATTTGAGTGAATTTACCTCTTAGAAGAATTTTATTGATATTATTATTTTTAAGTAAGTTATGGTCATTTTTAAATGTACTGTTTAAAAATTGTCCATGTTGTACGTTTGCGTCCTCTTAAGAATGGAGACGTAAGAAATAATATTGTATTTAAAGAGGTGATCAGTGTATCATACACCGTCAATAGCTTTAGAAACTTGTAAAAATACACCGCCGTGAACGGGTGATAATTTTTGTTTTCCAACGAGGAGGCTATTTTATAGACAATTTTTTAAATTTGATGGATTNNCTCTAAAACAAAATTGTGTGTTAGAGAAGTTTTGGGACTTGAGACTTATTATGATTCTTTTGAGCATGGTTTCGTTAAATAATTTGCTTAGTACTGGCAACGCGCGTATGTGTCTATTTAAGGTTAGGTTAGTTTAGGCTGGGTCTATTACTTGCCACTTGTCTGAAAATGTAGATTATAGTTTTTCGCTATA
>PVMI01054664.1:3373-18901 GCA_008528875.1 Aulacorthum solani | reverse complement strand
AATTTTCTTGTTATTCATATTGTACGTCATACATAAATTAAATATTGATCATTATTTTTTTTGTATCATTTTTTATATCGTATTATCATATAATTATAACTATCGATTAAAAAAAAAAATATGTTGACTCAACTAAAATGTTAGTTTAAATGTTTTACTAATTACATTTATTATGTCCTGTCTCATATAACGACGATTTTTCGTGGTCGATTGTAAGTCGTTATAACTGATTTAACCGTACCTATAATGTTATTATCTATGTACATTGTACCTACCTATATTATATCATAGATCATTAAGAATAAGATTAATACAATTAAATAGGACTTATAACTCAAACAAAATTTGCTAAAAAACAAAAAATACCTAATATAGTTGATCTAATTTAATAAAATTATGAAATTAAATGAAATTATTCCCTTCATGAGTAAAGATGAATAAAAAAAATATATTTTATGAATATATAATCATAATAATGGTAAAATGAGTTTCTTTTTCGTTTATTGCATTAACGGCTTACGGCATTTTATCATCTTAATATTCAATTTTAGAATATATAATTACGTACCTAAGAAAACTACACGTCAGTTTGATAGGTCGTTGATAAAAAATTTTATTGGAAAATACAATTATCCAATTGACCTATAATTTGCATCATTAAACCGGTTTTTGCTAGGTTTCAAATCGCCGTGTTGTTACTTGTTAGTTGTTATGTTACTATATTATAATATCGTATGATGAGTGATGACTTTTTAAGACATTAATTTGTTTTCGGCTAGTCGTAAACTCGTAAACCTAGTTATGTATTATATTTCTGTAAAAAAAACGTTTGTTCGTATATTTTTTATTTTCCTATGCAATTATCTAGTCAATTGATAATACTAATAGCTAGGGCTCGGAATTTGTTGCATTTGCATGATTTTTTTTGCCCCATTAGATTTATTGCTCAGTAAGCTTGAGATGAATTAATTTCCTGACACTACTAAAAAAATATTAAAAGTTTATATGCATATTTTTGAATATTTAGTGATTTTGTAGTTTTAAGAGTATATTTCTCAATTTTACCATTTTTTGAACATATTTGATTAATAATAATATTGTTTATAATTATATAATTTAAACATTTTAAGATAACAAAAAAAATATTTTATAGGTAATGAATATTTATTTTGAGAATTCTCACAATATTGGTAATATATTATTGAATCGTGTTTTTAAATCCATAGTTTACGTGCAACTTTTAGTTTTTATTAATACACATTTAGTACAAATTATAAAACACAAAATATTTACATTTATTAAAATTGTGAGTAAAAAAAAAAATAAGTGTTTATTTTTAGAGCATATTTAGTACTTTTTAAGTTTTGAGCCCTACCGACTACAGTAGTAGTATAAAATATATACAGCCACGTCCAGGTTTTAATATTTCCATGGCCAGACATTTTTAGATAATACATTATTATCGGTAAAACAATATTTATATTATGTCTAATGAGTAATGAGGTTTCGAGAATTGTGTCGATTACGATTCCGTCGTCAAAATTATGTCACATGTACATCTAGTTTTATTCATTGAAATAGTAGGTAAAATATATTATATTTTTTTAAATATACTATTTACGAATTTCTTTGTTGCTTAATATTAACATTGACGTTATAACGACTGGCGTCATAAAAAAAATATGTTTACATATTACTTCATTCTAAAATAATACATGTAATAACAAACTCCAAATTAAACATTTAAATGTTATACAAATGTAACCCAACAGAAAGTCAAAACAATATGTTACATTAAACATATAAACGAGGGACTATATTGCTTTTTAATTTCTTTAAAACAACAATTACACATATTATTATACTAAGTTTCAGGTATTTTTATTGTTTATTTTACAATTAGTGTCACCATATACGCATGTGTTGAAAATGTAACAAAATGCAAGTATCTGCAGCATTTTTGTTATTTTACATTATTATTATCGTTTCTCACTAAAGTTCGCTATAAAAATAGAAAAGTGTAATCGACTAAGCTTATGTGAACCCACCTACTACCGGTGTTTAATAATGAATGTTTAAAATGTTGAATGTTAATACTCATGCAGGACAACAGAGTTTGACGGGCCGCCTGAATAAATATGTGTTTTGCATGGTCGTAATAATTCATAATAAGTACCTTCATATCAGTGTATGCGGTATACCTGTATACAAATCGACAAAATATGATATTTTCAAATATCGTGGTGTTAATTATACTATTTAAATTTCATATCCACTTGATATGCCTCATACTATACAACAAACACATTACATAATACATATATTGTATATTGTATATTATAAATATTAAAACTCATACCAGGAAAAAATAATATGAGGCACTATTTTTTGTTGTGCTAAAACGATGTAACATAATACCATAATCCGAAGACGATAAAAATAATATCATTCTTATTTAAAAAAATAATAACATTATGTTATTCGAGTTGTCGTATCGAGATAATTCTGGAAAACTCTCGCAAACAAACAAACAAACAAACGCACACGAGCTATCGTGACGCAAACGGGATGTTTTCGTTACTTTTTTTCGGACGTATTTACGCACTAGAAGAAAAAAAAACAAAAAGACTCGACGAAAACGGACGACATTCTGGGCATGGAGTATTTTAGTATAGGCGTTTATGTGTATCGCGTGTAGTAATGTACAGCATATGTATATATATATATTATTGTGGAGTGTTTGGAGGTAAAACACAACACGAGAAACGTTTCGACAATTTCATACATCCACCAGGACAGGTTTTTTAAAAAAAAAAAAAAAAACAATCTTACCGTTTTCCGTCTTTGAATACATTAAAAGACCGTTCTTGCACTGCACGTGTATCAAATAGGCACACAATAATATGAGTAGGTGTCGGAACAATGTTGCGTCAGTTGTGAGCACACACACACACACACACACACACACAATATCATGATAGCCTATATAGGTACCTATCAGATAGGCATCTCTCTCATCACCGCGAGTCGTTCGTATAATGTTATTATGTGTACTTATATATATATGTGTGTGTGTGTGTGTGTGTGTATACACAAATATTCAGTTTGTTATTATTTTTATTTTATCTTTTACAGAAAACGGACTGTGGTAACCTGTCACTTGGTTTTTTTTTTTTATATAAAATAAAGATTAAGCGAAAACAGTAATACTGGTTTCAGAATCAACTTGATGAAACGAAAAAAATTATCCTATTCAGTTTCTTATAACACAAGGTGATTCTTTCAAAGGATTTTTCTTAAAAAATATTGACACTCAAGTGAACGTTTTTTTTTTTTTTTTTACATAATTATCATAACAAAATCATAATTTTACTATTTTTGTAGTCATGATTTTGTTGCATGCCTACATTTTTGTTTAAAAAATTGAATTTCGAACTAGCATTTCGTAAATTAGTTCTAAGTGTTTCAAGTTTTTATTAGCAGAGTTGAGTGGAACAGAAATACCACCTAGTAAATAATAAAATTAGTACTGTGAAACAGCCGAACAATAAATTGATTTATTCATATTTTTTATAAATGTTTGATATGATGTTAGGTCATGTTGAATGCATTATTGGATTCCCGATATGATGTTGCAACCATATCAAACGGCGTTCTGGTGTCCTGCGGAACATAATATCTTCATAGTTCATACATTAAATATCAAAATCAATTAGGTAACGACACCATTAAAATTTAAAATGCATACTTATAATATAACCATGACTGTTTGGAAAACATTTTTGTTGGAATACGAAATTCTAGTTGTGGTGATCTCACATTTATTCAGTTGAAACTCAACTCATTAAAAAAAAATTTTTTTGTATTCATTATATAGAATATTCAAAATAGGCGCAAATTGGAATAGATGATTTAGATGAAGTTTTTTCTTGTCTTAATAATCCGAAAAATTTAAAATAATTTTTCCATATAAATGGGTATATCTAAAATATCGGCCATTAGTTATTAGATTTGAAACATTAGAAATATCTCGAGTTATCTTTATTAAAAATTGCATTTACGCAGTGATGAGTCGAAAAGGGTTTTTTTAGGAAACTACCTCAAGACTATACAATTGCTATGTGTAGGGACGTAGGTTACTATGGTTTCCAAATGGTGGTCCTGGTTTTTGCTGATTCCATTGTGTATGTATAAATTCTAAAGAAATAAATGGAAGTGGGAGGGGTGAGTGGAATTAGGTCCGAGGTGGTAGTAAATTTACAACGGTTCTATTTACCGCCCATTGTTGAGTTGAGAACCACTGTTGTAGGGGATGTGACAAATTTTAAAAATGGAAACAGTGTATAGTAAAATACGACTATTTAGTTGTTTAGTTACTTTTACAATAATTATCATACTAGGCATACTAGCTGACAGTTACCAGCCACACCTATAATATGACCATCGACCCTCTTATGTCGATCACACTGTACCATCCCCACGGTCCCATAATATATGCGTGTATAATACAATGTTCTATACATGGATTATTCACACGCTTACACAGTCATCGCACACGCATATTGTGATATTATTATATATTGTCATATTCTAATATCTCGTGGGTGCCATCTATACTACTGTGTGCTTCAGGTACCCCGGTATCGTGTACCTACCTGACTTGTGCGGCTATGTAATATACCCGCGATATAGGTGTGTAACTGTGGCGATCGATTACGACGAGACTCAGCCAACGGTCATCGTCGTCGCTATTACGGTGGACGGAAAAAGGATTCGTTACAAGGTTATCGGGGCGATTTGTAACAAAATATATATTAATACAATGTAGCTGGTGTCTTAGACGGGCCACGCCATCTTCGCAGTCACAGGCCGAAACACACGAAGGTAGGTAATACATTTATTATGAGGTTTTTCGACGAGAAGCTTAAAAAATATTATTTTTATTTTACATGCTCTCGTCACCGGTGATTGGGGGTTTTGTTTTCTGAGCCAAATGTTTTTAGTGTGTTTTCTGCATCGAGGAACGATTGTTTTTTTTTTCGTTAACGCGTCAGTCTATATAATGATATATTATTATAATCCTACAATATGAGTTTATTGTTTCTATATGGCTAGATATTAAAGAACATGGTTATATACCTACGTCATTGAATTCGCAGGTACCTACTACCTACTCGTTGTAAAGACGTCATTTCAGCAATGATCCAATAACAAATTTTTATATTATTATTTTTTTTACCACACGATTGTTTGACTTGATATAGAATTAAAACTACCAAAGATACACCGAGGCATACACGAGTCCAAGATATAAAAAAAATGTCTAATATACGCATATTTATACATAGTCGCTTTGTGCTCAAACAAAACTCTTTTACGTCGAGGGGATTGTATAACAATTATTTCTGTTGAACGACAATAATTGGTGTGTAAAAGTGTGTAATACTAGTGATATAGTAAACTATAAAAAAAAAAATTTTAATTTTTACTAGCTACTGTATACTATATAGTATATGACTATATGATAGCTCGTCGATTAAAAGTACACAAACAAAACTGTAGTGCAGCGTTAAGACAATAAATATGTATATAATAATAACAATATATCATAGTCATAATGAGTCATGAGATAATCAACTAAACGATATCTAAACAAATATAACATAGAATATCATTGAAACTGATAAATCGTAATTATTATGCACGTACTTATATTATGCGGATCACAACTAATGCATCGGTATAGTAAATATTTGTGTGTCAAAATCAGTATTATCAGCTGTTTAAATACTGTTCCGGACAAAGATAATAAGACTGATTTGTATTATATAATATAAGATGTAGGTATGAATGTACAAATAATATAACATGTAATATCGGTTCATAAAAGACCGTATTTGAAGTAAATATATATTATATAATGAGGGGAGTGCAGGCCTCGGTGATTGGGAGGTACTTATACATGCCAGGCACCAGAGTACCTGACATTTTGTGGACTCTATACTACAGAGTCTTTTTTCTTAGGTCTGCAAAGAATAAAATTAAAACACCCATATGTGCTTTAAATATTAAAACACTAGTTGTATAATCCGACTTTGTCTGTGGAAAAAAATGAACAAATGTAAAATACAGGGCTATATGGGCGTATCAATTAGTCAGGACACGTTCGATTATATATATATATACATGTACATAGATTTAGTTCGTATTTTGTATTAAGTTTTTTACTTTTCAAATACATTTTCGCCGAGGCCCGACAACTGATGTCGACCAATTACCAAGTGAAAACCGATAATAGCACCTAATACATCATATTATAAAGAACAAATACCAATAAAAACGTAATTTGTACATGGCGTAATGTTGTGTCGTTTGTACGATAATTACAACCATGGGGCACAAATTATTAGTCATATAACTCATATAATCGATAGGTAAATTGCGAAAATAAGAAATCACAAAAACTGACGGTTTTCATAAAAAATATCGAAAATAAAAAAAATGGTACATTATAAACTGCACTCTTATTATAGTTGTAAAGTTGTTTATGTTGTAAGTATCACCGTATTCCTGTATGCTACAGGTAAAATATATATATAGTATAACTGAGTCTGAGTACCTATAATATTGTGGCTCGGACTAGTGGTAATGGGTTTAAAATGGCCCGTAAACATTTTGACAGCAACAATTAGAAAACTGCAATGAACGCGCTTGTCAGAGTAGAACCACAAATCATACAATATTAATATTATATTATATAATCCCATTTATAGAAAAGATCAATATACCTACCTATTTATATTTTATTTTCGATTTCGTATTTTTATTTAATTTTTTTTTGTGCATACAATAATATTATCTCATAGGCACCACATATTCACATAGTACTCTCCGTATCAAAAAATATATATAAATATAATTGTAATTATTTTGATGCATAAATTAAAAAAATAGTAAAATTCGGAATTCATACTAAAAACTTTTACAACATTAAGTAACTGACTAATGACCTTGTAGTTGAAGTTAAAAAAAGATATATCTCGAATGAAATTATTTTAAACCATTGAAAACCAATCTCTAAATATTGTATTTAGTCTCGTGAATATCACTCAAAATTATATAAACGTCTATTTGCACGTTCCAACAACGTCTGAATGGAATTAAGTAACCCATTATCGTAGTTTATATTATACTATGTATGCGCAAAAGACTTTTCCCAGACTAGTTTGCACACGTTCTGATATAAAAAAAATTGTTTTTTTTTTATTCGCTGACTTGTGCGAGTCATCGGGCTTATCTCCACCTTGGAGATCTAATGTTACACATATTATTTATCATCATTGCTAGAAACGATTAATTTTTTTTATCAACCGAAATATTAGTACATATTTTACCTATTATAATATATATAATATTTTTTTTTTACATAAGCAACTTATTTATCTCTATTTATACTTATTTAAGTTAGATGTAGGTATTTATACAACGTTACATTCTTTAAAACTTTTTTTGTTTTGGGATTTTTACACTTTTCAATCAAAAATCAGCATTTTTAATAATGTTAAATGTTTATGAGTTGAATAATAACAATAATATGCCGGACGACCGCAAATACACCGCCAATATTGTATTGGATGAAACGCCTCGCCGCCTTGGAAAGTCCGTATAATGTAATACAATATTATACCTAATAGGACACAAACCTATAATATAATATAGATGATTAAATATTGGCGTATGTGAGCTTATCGTTCCAATTCACCTATACTCATAAGAGTCATATACAGGGTGATTCACTAACCATGCTCATCAATTTTTTTTCTTCGATGATGAATTTATTCAAATTATGATTTTTTGAATTTTTAAATATACTCAAAGACCGTTCAAATTCTTGAACTTTTTCGTATTACCTAAGGAGTATCTGTGGCGATACTAACTTCCGGTTCTCAAATGAGAACTCCTCCTTTTTAAATGTAAACTAATTAGTGGACAATTTTTTTGAAACTGAAGGTATACCTATTTCAAAATTCGAATGCGTAGTTTCTTAGTTATTGTTAATGTTTGTACTAAGGATATACCTTACAGACCTTAAAAATAGTCTTACAAAAAAATAAAATAAACGTAAAATTGGATTTTGTATTTACCTACTATACATTTACAGTAATTTACACAATTTATTTATTTTGATATAGATTAATATTAATGACTAAAATTATCAAATAACCATAGAGCCCATTTGCCACATTGCAATGAACCTCTTTTATTATTTGTACACAAAGTTAAGTTATTTAAAATCTATTCGCACGAATTTTTATTTTCAAAATGTTCAGAAAAATTGTAAACTGTATATAATTTACAGTCGATAATTGGTGTTTTTATTTGAAAAAACAGAAGTTTGAATCTCCACAGAACACTCCTAGAGTAGTAAAAAATCACGAGGATTTGAAAATATGGTCTAAAAGTGTATTTTAAAATTCCAAAAATCAGATTTTGATCAACTAAATTATTGAAGAAGAAAAAATGGAGCTTGCTTGGAGAATCACTCTGTATGATACAGAATATTATATTGATGGATATTTTTTCAGACCCTCTTCCAATATTATCTTTACCTGTACCTATACTTACCATAATTAAATAATAATACATTAAAGTAGACATACGCCTTGCAGTGTAAACGTCGCCGGGTAGGTGTGATATGGTCGCAGTGTGCATACTATTCATACATTATCGGTTATAATTTAGGGTTAGAGATAATAAATGATAGTGCAATAATTATTAGAGATAGTGGTTAGGTGTTTTCACAAAGTGTACATGTATTAAAAAATTATCCGTCTAGTCACGGCCCATAACACCATACGACCATTCCGGTACACGGTATGGTATAGAAGTACCGTAATTAATTCGGCCAATCTTTCATATATTACATGGTAGTTACCTATAATTACATACCTATCGTATAATATGTGGCCGGCCTCAACGTACTTTATTATCGTTGGCGTTGATATTTATATGAATATTGTCGTTTGCAATGTCTATAGACATTTTCCGAATTTGTATACGGTACCTACCTACATACAACTTCAGCATAATACAATACAACAATTATTGCAATATATAGGCTATTAAATATTAGTACAAATAATATATATATATGTATAAATTAGTTTGCATTTTTCGAAAACAAGGTGATGATATTATATTTCAGTGTAGGTAATATTAATATTTATTTTATGTTACAAAACTATTTAATGCATAGGCATAATATAATATATTTTATGAACTTGAAATGTAATAATTATGTGGTTAATATCTTTTAATTAAGTTCATTTTTCATTTTTGTCATTTAACCAAAAGAAAACATTAATGCATATATAAAGCTTTCGGTGTAGACGTAAAACACTGTACGCAGCCTATAAACCGGTATAGCGTTTGAATACTGGTATGATATTATAATACTCAAATCTCAAATACCGTCGGCACTAGGTTATATATAAAAATCGATCGACCTCGTATATTGATACAATAATAGTAATAATAAATTATAATAAATAATCATATGCATTTTATATTCATATTATTACGTCGCGAAAAAAATCTTTTCGCCATATTATAATATATTTTCGTCATTTCGCGAAAACATTGCCCACGCCGTATAGTACAGTTTTTAGAGGTCGAAAACCATAGATTCGGTTTAGCTAAAATCGCATTTACATTTCGCTCATAATATGATATATCATTACCTAATTTAATAATATGATGTAAATTACGCGTACTGTTTGCTCACATTTTCTCAACGTGTAAAAAATGCTTGAGTATAATAAACACACTGTTATTGATCAATTAATTATATATTTTTTATTTTTATTTTTTGCTGTACGAGTGAAATTCTTGTACAAAACAAAATATGACGTAAATCCGTGTTAAATCACATCAAGCATTATAACATAATATACGCTTTCGTTTTTCAATAGGTACACAAAGTATTGAGTATGGGTATAATATAATATGCATATTGTTCAAACGAGTATTCATGCATTTGGTGTTATTGAGGCGACTACTCGAACGTTTAAATTTTAATAATATTATTAATGTAATATTATCATTATTATTATTGCGGAGAGTCGTGATGACGATATTGATTTCAAACATGAAGTGTTTTATTGGTAAATAAAATCATGGTTATAGGTATTCACAATTTTTTTCCAAAGTAAGCTTGACAATAACATACATTGACAATAACAAGCAAAGACAGTAGACACTATCTTTCAAATTATATTTGCCAAATGAGGTAAAAATTTAACTATCAATTCATTCTTTAGCCTTTACACAATTTAATTGATTTTTATTTGGAGTTTGGACCAAGTTGCTGGGCATGAACATATCGTGATATGTTGATATCGCATTGTTCATTATTTATTTTTTTACATACCCACATTTGAAAAAAAATTAAATTTAAAAACGTATACCTACGCTAGAAATTACAATGCTACATAATATTATAAGTTATAACGGCTGTATTTGTATACAAGGGTCAAGGAGATCCATCATGCATGACTGACACTATTTTTTCTTTTAATAACGACTAATGTATGTATTCAATTTTTGACTATTGGAGTTTTTAAACATTTAAAAACATACGATTTTCAATTATTTAGATTTTTATACCGTTTGAGTAGAGTCCGGTGGCTTCTACAAATTTCTATTTTTCAAATAATAATAGCAACCATTTTTACTGTAGATCATTTATTTCGAAATAATAATTTGTTTAAATACAAATTCTAATGAGAAGTTCCTGAGTTATTAATTTATTTACACTAAGGATGATAGTCCTTAAAAATGGTTCAACAAAAATATAAAATGTATGCAATATCGGATGTATTATTTATTATACACGAGCAGTATTTAAGAATTTGATCCTCAAGTATACTTAAAAATTTCGAAAGTCAGTATTTGATTAAATCCATTATTAAAAGAGAAATTGGGAGTGAGCATGCTGGGTGAATCACTCTGTATATAAATATAGCCATTACAATATAATATTATATAATAGTGTTTTCAACTACCTATATAATGTTTTATTTTATTTTTTGTTAAAATGACTAAATAAATAATACAATTAAAAGAGTACAAATTACAATAACTAGATAACGCGAAGAAAAGGCCGCGCTTTCAGTAATACTATACTTCGTGAAGTATGTAAAAAGAAATGTATTTCTCATTTTTTTAAAAGCGTATATATAGGTGCTTACTAACGTTTCGGTTTATCATCACATTAAAATAATATAAAACACTCGATGTGATCGACTTTTCTGACACCGAAACATACATCGATACTATAATATGATATATAAGTACGTATAGGCAGGTTACTTCGTACATGTGAATGCAGACGCACTCGAATAAAATAATAAATATAATAATATCATTTTAGCGCGAAACTGTTTTGCATACAACACGTTATAATGATAAACATAATATACTTATCGTAAACACATCATAATAATTTATAGGTACTCGGTGAACGGAGTTTTGTGAAACACGGAAACGGCTGATGCAACATCTCTAGACACGTCGTCATGGACGCGGTTAATGTATACACCGATTTCCCCGGTATACCTCCAATGCATAATATTATGTATATACGGATCCAATGTCGTCCCAACAAACGCGGTGTATTGTTGTTATAATATTATAATCGCATAGTCGTCAATTGTATTTCGTCTATACGTCCTATTGTATACTTAAACGTGGAGGTTTTTGTACGTTGTATGACTACCTGTATATGATATACAAACGTTTGTCCGGCCATCGAGGTGGCCGAGTGCAAAATCAATGAGCTGTGTATAGGCTTTATACATAATAATATACGATATATTATAATGTATGAAATCTGAATTAAGATAATTTGTATTTTTTTAACCAACGAGTTTTTTACTTTTACGTTTTCTCTAACTCGATTTCTTTTCGGCGAAATAGGTTTTACAGTCGAACTACCCCAACTGAGTTTAATATGAAAGTGAGTACATTCCAAATGAGTATATTTTTAAAATTCATTTCATAGTGTGTACACAACGATTAATACGCTCTACATATCGTCTAACGAATTATAATTTGTTATTATTTTCGTATGATATTTTAAGACGTCTTCGTTTGTGTTGCAACTTCTGAAGTATCTATTGCACGGAACTGTGTGCTGAAATATTATAGAGGACAAAGTAATTGGCAAAATAAAATGCAACTCGACTCAAGTGAATACCTAAATTTTTTTAAATTTGTATTGTCTTTTTACACTTGGCCGATAAATGTAATAAATTATTATAATGCTCTTAACATGTTTCATTATTTTTATTTACTCCGACCGAGTTTAAACGTGTAGACTTACTAATTAATTTTTCAAGCCTTGGTGTTTGCAATTTGAAAGAAATGAACATCAATTATAGGCGATTATAAAGCCTTAAGTTAAATGTCATAGATCAATAAATTGCTGGCATATTTTTATCGTGTAAGTACATAATGTGTCTATGAAATATTTTGTTTGTACGAGGCATTTAGAAACTAGAAAGTCGGAGAAAAAAATTACAATAAAGTACTATAGCTCCTATTTCCTGCATGTATACCTATAGGCCAACTAGGATATATATACTGTTACAATTGCATCCTCCCCGAGCGTATAATACATAAGGGTAGCTAAGTAGGTACCCCTCAATGCTTAGATATTGTTTCAAAGACAACTTTTTGATTATTCGTAAATATATGTAATATATACATATGTCTCGAAAATACCTAAAATATTTTATGCGCATTATTTTGTGTTTAATTTTTAATATTGTTCACTACTTTTTAAAATGCGAGTATTTAATTTATATTTATAATATTTAAAGCTGCGTGATTTGTGTATCTATAGACTCGTTCCTTTGCTTAATTCCTATATCCACCCCTGTTATAATGTATAGTGAACATAATACGAATCATGTTCTCCGAAAATATATTTCGTCACTCGTTCGTTTGTTTGAATTCATTTAATATCGATTTCTAAAAATACTGACTACTGAGAAAATCAGAAACACTATACCGTATACATATTTTATTATTTTGTATTTCATACTCGGCTGCTCATGTGTGCCTCGGGAGTGTGAAACAGAATAATATTGTAGTAGGGTGGGCTATAATAATATTATAATATATTACTATACCAATTTAGATGACTTTGACGATAATACGAGTACAACGTGTCGATGTCAGTTGTAGTTTGCACGTATGCCACTGGCTTAATACCTAGGCAACTGTGATTTAATTTATAGAGCTACTGTTTAGAAATATATTCGAAGTAAATAACGTATTCTCGGTGACCGATCTATATATAGAGTTCGTCCGGTTCATGGAGTACTGAGACCATTGTTAATTTTTCCTCGATGACATTGGCCTTGAATCTGTTTGCTTAAAAACAAATGTGAACCTTTGAGGCATGAAAATAAAAATAAATAGAAATAGATTAATGCAAATAATAATTAATGATTAACCATAATAGTTTTTCCTAAACAAATAGCAGATTAGTAATTAGTATAGGTTATAGGTATATTGTAGTTAATTTTCTTCCACCATAACTGTAGCCAATAATTATTTAAGCATTTTACTGAAAATCAGGATCAAATAATAAATTAAAGTTTCACAAATTATAAGAACAACATCAGCTAAACAAATCTACAAAAACAAGATACGTGGTTATTATAGCATGGGAAAAATAATAACTTATCTAACCTATACTTTGTCGTGATTAAAAATAACTCGTTTAGTTAACGTTATACTGCATTATATTGTATACAAACTACAAAGTAATAATGGCAAAATTGGCACATTTTAAAAGTTGAATAAACTTCAAATTAGTAATTAATGGACGTGGGCGTTTACACACTCATTGATGGAAAATAAGGCGACCACAAGTCCTCAACAGTGTACACCACGATTCCATATTATATTGTGTTGTGACAATTAGCTGGATTTATTTATTTTTATCAATTAATTTGTTCATTTGTTTGTTTATTTATTTCTCACATCCTCCCTGTAAAAAAGCTGGCTGAAACTTATCGCACGTGTAGAAGAGAGTTTCGTCAGTCCCGCCACACTTGCCATACAAAAACCGTGACATTTTTGATAGATGACGCCGGGATGATGCAACTGTGGGTCGCGATTGAACGTATTTATACGATATTATAATATACACACTGCGTGTACAGTGTATACAAATATGTATATACATAGTGCAACAGCGCCGTATACTGTACACACGCGACGTTGATGCAATCGAGAGTAGCACATTTTAATAATAATAATAATAATATAACGTAGGAAAGGGATCTCTAATTGTTGGAAAGTCGCCAACGACCATGGTGTAAGAGACTAGAGAACGCGTTTATTTTCAAAAAATACAAAAAAAAAAAAACACCTAAATAACGCAGTAATGGTTGATCTTCGTTGCAGTGCTTTTCGTGATATATGCTCGTTTGTCGGGTGAATCTATTTTATCATTTTTATCCATTTTATCTGTTCTAATTTATTTTTACTGTTACTCTATTCAGCTGCGATGTAGCCAGAAATTTTGCACGGGTAGTAGAGGAACGGGTGCTATATACCAATACCTACTCGATGTGCAAAAACACTAAGCGAAAATAAAAAAAAATCATAAAGAACACGTCGTCCATTCCACTCGTATTGCCTGAGTAGATAGTGAAGTGTATAATACTATAATATATGTTTTGTAAAATGCTTAAACAGTACATTTGAAAAAAAAGTGATAATAAATCGCGATAAATCGATTCCAGTTAAAATAATGACATTTTCCAGTATCTGAATTTATAATATATATATATATATATTCATTATATAAAATTTGTTTTATCTATTCAAGTACGATTAAGTCTATAATTTTCCAGGTTTAAAAAAAACCCAAGCAAGGACCAATTGCTAATTTCCTATTTCCATAAACGTATTTTAAACAATAATACAGTGTAGAACGCAGGTACCTATATAATTATACATAACATTTTAAAATAATTAGTTCAAAAAAAGATTTTATAGTTATAATAATTTTAGGACCTATGAATGATATTTATCTATGAGTTTACAAAATCCAGACAGTTCCAAATATTCCAACGTCGGGTTAGGTCAGACTGGTCTGTTTCAAAACCCTTAAAATGTTAAATAACAGTTGTAGATTTGTCCTAGTACTATAAACAATATACAGTACCTGTGCATAAATAAGTGACTGATGCGTGTCTTAACTTGAAGCACCGTGAAAACGGGTGACGCCGACCGGAAGTGCGAGGCTCACATAATATAAATTATATGTATAACCACAGAATTCTGTGTCAAAACATCATCGCACTACACCTTACTATTCAAGTCTTCGCGGCCGGTTGAAAACGGTTTGATCGAAAATCAAATGCATTCCACATGCAAGGAAAAACACCCTCGATTACCGCGTTTTCCTCAGACCGACTAACCGACGGCGATTATCGGGATTCGCGGTTA
>PVMI01054632.1:0-32397 GCA_008528875.1 Aulacorthum solani | reverse complement strand
ACGATACAACATCATATTACAGTAAATATAGCACAATAATACTTTCGGTTGGAAACAATATACCTAATAATTAATCGTCGAACGCGAGACGACTTACCTGCGGAAATCCCTGCTCCAGCAGGCGTAGATCACCGGGTTCATGCCACTGTTGATCCACCCGAGCCAGGCGACCACGGACGATAGCAGCTGGTCCTTGAACACGCAGCTCTCGTCGCAGAACCCGGACAACAGGTTGACGACGAAGAACGGTAGCCAGCAGACGATGAACACGCCCATGACGATGCCCAGCGTCTTGGCTGCCTTCTTCTCGCGCGACAGCTTGCTCAGCTTCCGGCTTAGCGAAAAGTTTTTCTGCAGCTGGTGAGCTCGCGTGTAGCCTCCACTACCGCCGTGGGCAGCCGACGCGGAAGTGGTCGTCCCGCCGCCCCGGTGTATTCGGAGTGTGAGTTCCATCCGACCACCGCCTGCGCCACCGCCACCACCGCCACCACCTCCTCCGCCGCCGCCACAGCCACCGCCTCCTGAACCTCCACCGGACGACGGGGTGGACGACAACACTTTGGTGCCCAGCCGCTGGCACCGGGTCTGCGTTACGGCCGCTGTGTAGATCTTGTAGTACGTGAACACCATGACCAGCAGCGGCACGTAAAACGATATGGTGGACGAGAATATCAGATAACCGGTGCTGTTGGTGAACGGACACGTGTTGCTGGGAACGGGCTCGGTGCGGACTAGCCGCCACCATATGATGGCCGGGAAGCTGATGACGCCACTACACACCCACACGGCGGCGATCAGCCGGTACGCCCGCTTCCGGCTCATTTTCGTCGGGTACGTGAACGGATCGGTGATGGCCCAGTACCGGTCCAGCGATATCACGCACAGGTTCAGTATGGACGCTGTGCTGAACAGCACGTCCAGCGACCGCCAAACGTCGCACGCGTTTATGCCGAACGTCCAGTAGTGGTCGAGCACTTCCTGCACGGCGCTCACCGGCATCACAACCAGCCCGACCAGAAAGTCGGCGAAAGCCAGCGACGTGATGAAATAGTTGGTCGCCGTGTGCAGATACCGCTCCCGGACCACGGCGATGATAACCAGACAGTTGCCGAACACGGTCACCATGCAGAACACCATCAGCACCGCCGACAGCGGGAACCGTTCGCCGAACGTTGACCGGCAGTTGACCGCCTCCTCCGTGCTCGACGGGTCCTCGTATTCGGCCGTACCGTTTACCAACGCAACCATTGTCGTCCAGTTCATCGTTCTCTCCCTCTGTCTTTCTGTCTCTTTATTGCACTTGAAAAATTGTTACTCGATGAATTGATTCGCTATTCCGGAAAATCGTCACTGAAACACATTATCAATGTGTTAACATTTTTCAAGAAATATGTTCGTTCAAAAAACAATGGGTTAGTTAGCTCAAGTTATAAATTACTTAATTACTACCTATAAATGAACGATACGTCTCATGTCCTGTATAATAGAGTTGTTACACTTTTACAACTTAAAAATTATAATACCTGCATGTATAGTAAATTGTAAATGTTGTGCTTTTAATCAAATAAATAAAATAGTAATACTTACATATTACGACTAATGCGCTAATATTCAATTATTTTAACTTTTATAATTTCTAATTAATTTTACAGACCTTGGCATTTGTAAGAAAACGAATTTATATAAAATGAAACACAGCTTATTTTTTTCAAATCACACATTTTTCAACACTATATACTACACATTTTCACCATAGTGCAGAAATAGTAACTGAAAGTATAGATTTCATTATTTGATCCATATATTAAAAATATAGGCTATAAACAGTAATACGAATTTTTCCGTCTCAATAATAGGCATTTGTAGAGGAATGTTTCTACTGATAGAATTTTTAATATATTCGACGCAATCTGTTTTTCCTGAATATACCTATTTTTATAGAAAAATTTTCGATCAACTTCATTGATCTTCTTTTGTGCCAACATTTTTTTTTATGTACCAGCGAATTACGTTGGAATCGTTCAAAATGTATTTGTAACGAATCCCTATTGACATACCATACTCCACTTTTATTTATTTTAAACTTATGACTACTCAAGTATTGTCAAATCCAAAGTTCCGAAACGATTACCATCTCTAGTCATAAGCCAACTCATCTAGTTTTAATATAACATTCATTTTATAGTAAATATCATTTATCTGTTCATTGCGTCGTCGGTGGTTGTTGTTTGAGTTTGAATAATGCATTGTTTGCTACGTACCTTTACCGTTGCAATGAGTCATCATAAGAAAACAAACTAGGTTAAGTAAGGTTTGAATTTTGACGTGGTTCATGCCATTGTTATATTATTATTATGATTATTATTTTGGATTTATAGATTCATGTTTTTGTTTAATATAGGTCATTTATTATATATTGGTGCATTTATCATCATAGACACAGGTAAATATACCGTACTATCGTCACCCTAGTCTATTTTACATTGACATATTTTACCCCTCACCTATGTGTTGCATTTTTTTTTTTAAATAACATCATCTTACGAAATTAAATTATATAATTTGGTATTTTTTAGTCATGTTTATTGTTTCAGATATTTTTTTCAGAAAATTTCACCAGGTATCTTCCTTCGTTTATTTTAAACCTCTAAGATATTACTGGTCAAATCTTAAATTTAATTTAATTTCAACGATACTATTATATCAGCTGTATACGTATGTAATCTGTTATCTGTATAGGTAAATAGTATTCGTAAATATAATACGTATCTATAAAGGTCATTAGAGTGATACATAATGATAAGTTGAATTTGGCATTGTATTATTGTTTAAACTGTTAATGAAACAAAAATACATTTATTTTGATGAATTGACAAAATGGGTAGAATAATTAAATTTGAAGAGATATTCAAATAATAAAAATATTTGTATCATCTACATCAGAGGTGTCCTACCCACGACCCTTACCCTTGTATCCAGTAATGCACAGAAGGGAGGTTTTTTAGCAACATTGGTTATTTTCCATAGGTACTTAAAAGCGTTCAATTCTTTTTTTACAATCATATGTATAATATCTTTAACATCCTTGAGTAGCGAGTTTCATGATAAGGAACACAATTTTAGGGTATTAAAACATTTAAAACTGTAATTAGAGCTTAATTATAATATAATGATGTGTAAACATAGTTCCTAGTGATATGTATGGCCCGATAACCCGCAATGTTCTAATAGGTTGTTGCAGAGGCTGACGCAGGGGGATGGGGGGTTTAAACCCCCTCCGGAATATCAGGAAAAAAATATAGTATATATTAAAGTTCTATAATATTGGAAATCGACATTCATTGTAATAATTAATTAATATATACCATATACGTATATATACTATAAAAAAGAGAAATAGGATAATGCAGTGTGAATAGTATGACATTTATAAATATTTAAAATTTTTCAAGCTCCCCCCAAATTCTTTCCTGCGTTCACCCCTGGGTTGTTGGGGTTGGTGTATACTTCATCCGGATGGATTGATGTAAATTATAAGTTTTAGTGACTCAAATAAAATAAACGCGATAAATATAAATATTCCTTTTTTTTTTAGTTCCTTCGACAATTTGTAAAAAAATTAAAATGAAACAACAAAACGTATGTGCTAAGAAAAATATACAGTTACAACTGTAGCTAACGGTATCGTGTTCCTTTAACTGTCACTCATGTATTTTAATGACACGGTAATCTGAATCCTAAATCAGACAGAGAGATGGTCGTAACAAAATGTACCGTTTAGTTATGTTGAATAACATCTCGTAAGCAACTATAAATCATGTTTATTCAAATATCTTCAAAAAATACGCTAGCACCTTGACAATATGAGCTCGTATAGTGAGCGCTTTGGTGGTGGTGGCGATTGGGGGGGGAGGGTAGGGTTGAAAACGAGCGTACTGAAATGTTATTCCGGTGAGTAAACTGCCAACGGGTAGGTTATTATACGGAAAGAACAATGAAGGTCGGGCATGACGTATCGGGTGATTACGGGGTCATTTATGAAGGAAACGTTTCCGGCCCGGAACTGACACGGAACGACAAGAACAAGGAAAAAGACACCAGATCCGGTGTATGTGGACTAGCTACTATTATAAAAACGTGCATCAGCGACAGAAAATGATTCAGATAAAAAATGTGTAGATAGGAAATTCAGACCTATATATAACAATCAACAAATAAGAGCAAGCTAGGCGCGTTTCGTAGCTTAACATTTTTTTAGCCATAGATTCGTAATAGTTCAATAGAGAATGTTTGAATTAATGAGTAATGACGATTCCGAGATAAGTGGCATTTGCAAAAATAATACACAAGAAATCATTATTTCTATTAGATAAGGAACAAAATGTTTTCAACTTAAATAATTCAAAATTTTCTGTTTAGACAATTGGTAAAATTCCTTTTATATTATAAACCAGTAATTATTAGACTAAGAAAAAAATTGAAAAATGCATTCAAGCTAATATTTATTTTAAAAGAGTCATGACTCGTTTGTGAGCAATTGATTTGTTAGTATAAAATAACAAATAATAAACTAAACATAAAATCAACATCTGTTTATATCTTATATTTAAAATGTTTGAAATTGTATGAATATGAATAAATAAAGACTGCAGTGGACCTATTCTTATTTCCGAGAAAAACATTCGAGGAAATGTTTTTGCATTGTAATATCAAGACTCTCGAGTATAATTATTATTACTATTTTATCGATGGAATATTTTTAATTAAACGTTTAAACTTTAAAAAGTAATGTTATAATAAAGTAGATACTGAAAAATTTTAAAGCTGAAAATTCTGAATAATAGGAATATTTTTTTTCCAATGAATCATTTATTCTTCTCATCAGAGATAGGTACTCTGAGGTGATGAAAATGAAGCATCTCAGAATTTTTTTAGTTCCAGACTGAAAGTATTGAACACCCATGACAGGCACGACTGACATTGATCCCAAGAGTATTTTGCATATAGGTAGGTACTAAGAGCTTTACTTTACTCTACTTTACTCATCTCAAAGTATTCCGGAGTTTAGCTACTATATAGTAATAATATTGAATTTTATTGTTTGACCTCTCATTATCCATTATAGATAATTTTTACAAGGTCTGTTTCTTCAACATATTTTAATCAGTAAATCAAGTCTTTATAATTGAAGCATCTGTACTGTTATTTTATAATTCATTTTATTGTCTTTATTCTATTCAAATAAATATTGTACACACAAAAAAATTGTTGAATTCCTAGTTTTTATGCGATTACAAATATGAAAATTAATGGAAATTGATATTCCTACATAAAAAACAACTATAAATTATGAATGAAATATAAACAATGAATATTAGTTGCAAACAAAGAATTATTTGAATCGTTAAATATTTACCATGCAAGATAAGTTAAAAGTATTAACTTTCTTGTACACTCAAACAAGAATTATAAAAAACCGGCTTTAAACAAATCAAATATGGTTAGGTCCACTATGTTAGGAAGATCGGAGCTGGAATAAAAAAATAAAATTGAACTATAACTATATAACAACATAAATTGGTTGCATGTGTGCGTGTGTGTGTGTAGAGTCTACATTATCTTAAATAATATATTTCACATAATTTTTAAAGTACGATTGAAATGGTGATGTTTTTTGTTTTTTACAACTATAAGCTATATAGGTACAGGATGTTAAATAAAGAAAAAATCTCTGACAAAATAAAGATATTCTTATCTTATGGACAAACATTAAGGTTTAGACTGTTTATGGTAATATTTATGGAACACCTTTATTTCGATGGTACTATGTACCTAGTTCAGTTGACCGTAGTCTTGAAAATACAATCGGTATCGTCTAGTGGCACACCGTTTACGTAGTTATATCTATGCGTTAACGATGACTCATCAGATTTTTACTCCCAAAGATCGCCATTACTGCTATATGCATATAATATGTAATAATAACAAGAAATACTTTTAGCACGTTCGAATTGGTATGTTGATAATTGATTTAACTGGAATATAAAAATAAATAACAATAACGTATCGAATGGTTGGAAAAGTGGGATAAATGATACATAATATATGCATTATGCACCACGTTATCGTCAAGCGGTTCACGCTCGAGGAATAACTGACAATTTTCTTTATCGGAGACATGGCTATTATTTGTATAACAATCGAATCTGCACAACAATAATAAACCATCACGTTCCATAGATTCCAAGTGCGGTGATACATGGGTACTGTTTGGTTTTAAACCGATATGTGTTTTTTTAAGGTTTATTTCTGAAGCTTTTATAGCCAGTCAAATAGCTCGAAAAGTTTTACAAAGTACCTCTATTGATTTTAAATTGAACACTTTTGTACCATAAAGTGGTCATTATTTAAGAATTTCACAGTATTTTTCGGGAAAAACACAAAAACAGAATAAAAATAAGTACCTAGTTATACTGCACGAGTATATAGTAATATTTTTTAAAATAAAATATTGATCTTTTTTCGTAATTCGAACTCTGGAGCTTGATATCAGCTTTTTAGAATACAATTATTTATTATTGTTCAAACATTTAAATACGCCCACTCTAGTTAACTTGATTTTATTTTTAAAAAAATTATTCGCATCCATTTCTACATGCACAAAAAAATCTGCGCTAACTAACTACTTTAAAACTATTTTTAGGATCCTATTCCCTAGAAATGTAAACAGTAATTTCATCATTTTAATACGACAAACTTATGATTATAACTATAATTACTTATAATTTATATTTTATTTACTGGTCCAGCTACTGCGAATATCGAAATACCGATATCTAACATTGCCATCAAATACCTAGTAATGCCTCTATCGCTTATCTCTTCGTCCTCTCCACCAAGCCATGCTTACACAATATAAACTCTATGATGGAGCATGTTTCCGTTTTCAGTGGTGAGGGTGTCAGGGGGATCCAAGAAAGCTCAGGGCCAAAAGTGTTGTCACTGCAGGAGGTGGCAACTTTCGGTTTAACAATAGCTTGCTGTAATCTAAGTGAACGATTTTACTGTGAATACTCTTTATCCTACCACATCTGCCCATTATCATCATATCTGCTTTACAGTTAACAACAAAAATGATTAACCTACTTATTAGTTATTTCACATTAAGTATACGACTTCTTTATTTGTCATTTATAGCATTTAAAATTGAATTTTTCACATAGAGAAGTAACGAAGCCATTTCTTAATAATGAAGCAATTATATACTTAATATGTAATGATTACCTAATAAGTAAACAATTGATACTGTAAAGCGGTGATCTCAAAATAAAAAGTAAGGCCCTCCTGGGGGTGTCGTGAACACATTGCCAGGGAGACTCAAGCAGCCATGAAAGAAAACGTGTTTGAACCCAAAACTATAATACTGCTTGTTTACAAAAAGTTTTACCTTTAATAAGACACTTATGGTTTACTCACAATTATGATAATTTCCCTTCCCATTTACAATATTAAAAATATCAAACAAGTTGGAAATACCATATTTTTATTATGACTTTAACTAATTAACTTTAAGCCTTTAAGTAAAAAAATGTTTGCGTTTCCTTATTGACTTATTGATATATTTTGGAAGATTCGGAAAATGTTTTTCTTCTAGCGGCATGCATTGAATTGCGTATAAAATGTTTTAAATTATTATTATGATTTATTGAAACACTTGTCTTACAATTTCACTTGGTTGTATGTGTAGTTCTGTTTAAGTTTTAAGTTTCATAACACTGTGAATCGTCTCTTTTCAATTTTATTTGCTGAATACTCACTGAATGCTCGCTGGGAACATTTATAACGCGAATTATTTTTGTTCATAGTACGCATATGTAACAAATTATATAAACTATGAGTTCTCGACTTTGTAGGGAATTTTAATATAATTAATTTACACTTTATTGATGATTCTGGTAATGATGATTCTGCCATATTATTGTGTGGTAAGAGTAACAAAATTCAATTATTTTTGTGTGTGCAAACCAGTTATATATTCAATTTTGTCCTGTGCCTAAACGAGTCCTAATGTTCCAGTAAAAATGATAGATTTTATGTAATCAAGTCTTAGTCATTTTTCTTTATAATGTTTCCCAACTTTTTCATTCCAGCCTATATTGTTAAAAACAAAATATAGCTATGTAATTATATATATATATATATAAACCTAGAGCCTTTAGTGTTCTAAACACTTCTCATAGCCATGGTGAAATTTATCATTCATATCAGTGACAATTACTTTTGTGGCGTAATTCATTTCAAAAGCTAGTTCCTAAATTTAAGCAAAAAGCACAAGGCCCAGAGTTTGAGTAGTTTAGCCACCCATAGACGGATCTGCACAGATTTGAGTAATTTACGCTTGGATTTGACTTCATATTATAACAGCGGAAAAACAGTGTGACTCAACCAAATCCGTTGGTTTGAAATCAATAATAATTAGTTCTATATCAGAATAATACGTTGTAATATAATGTATTACAATATGTTAATAAATAAATACTAATGAAATGTTTTCCACATTTGCATGCTTACGTACGTGCATATTGTCGTGTGTGCATTATATTATACTTAATATAATTTATGTGTATTCTCAGATTTATGTTTGGACTTAGTCACAATCACAAGCACAACTGTCAAAATACAAAACCATAGCTTTCAACAAAGATCTTGATTACACAACAATCAGAAGTTGTAAAGATACTAACTAGTAATATTAAAGTTTCCAAAATGTATAGAAACGTTTTTTAATTATATGTTTGATTGAAATTCTCTTTAAACATAAAAGTTTTTAAGCTGTAGGTTTACTAAAGATTTAATTTAGAAACTCTTTAAAAATTGAAAGCTTATAGCGTGAAAATATTTAACTGTATTTGATAAGGTCTGTGTAAGAGTTGAAAATAGATTTATCCTTAAGATTAAGAAAAGTGTATACAACATCGGTAAAATGTGTAATATTTTTTAACTTAACGTAAAACCTTTTTAGGTACCCAATTATAAATTGTAGTAGTACACTTTCTATTATTAAAACAAACAAAAAGTAAAATGTCCCAATGAATATAACAAGTACTCATACATTTTATGATTGAAAAAAGTTATTCGATTATTTCTGTACTAACTTTATTTAATAATCAAAATTAATTGAACAGTGGCATCATTTAACAAAGGGGTTATCTTTGGTGTATTATTTGTTCCTCCAGAAACTTTGTGGGGTATTAAAAAATAAAATATTTAAGATTTCATGAATTAATAAACACTATAATTTGTTTAAAATGCATCCATCGTGTAGGTTGAATGTTAGCATAGGTAATAACAAGAATAGTAATTATTCATCGTAAATAAACTTAAACATTTTAAATATCTTTCACTTTAATTAAATATCTAACTTAATTAACTTGATACTTTAATAAATTAAAGTTGAAATAAATTCACAACAATTCCAGTAACTACTACTTTTAATAATTTATATTTTTTAAATGTGAATATCAAATAGAGTTTTATGTGTACATAGTTGTATACTAAGCTTCTTTGTTAATTGTCTTGATTGAGTTTAAGCCAAAAATAAAATCGGGATTGATTATTTTCATATTGACTACCATACAAATTAGTTTATAGTTTTAAACTCATAGTTTATTCTTTATTTATCACTTACATAAACACATTTAGAATCTGAATATAACGATGAAAGTATATGATCTACAATTAAGGTTCTGTTATTTTTTATCTTATGTGTCTAAAGACACTTTTCTTACTAGAAAAATTACTTCAATTTTCAAATTATTGTAGATGGTAGTTTATTGGATCAAAGTAGTTGTTACTTTGGGAGGTCTTTTGTACAAAAGTATTCAGTAGGTACTTTTCAAAATAAACAGTAAACACGTGATAAAAAAATATTAAAAATGAGAATATATTATTGTTAAAATATATATTCTATTTTTATAGTCTTATTATAAAATCTATACCTATTTTTGACAGAATTGCTGTAGCTTTTTTGCTATAATTAATAATATACAACCATAGATTCTTAAAATGTTTATCAAATATCTATGTTGATACATTTTAGACTTGACATAATTTTTAAAATATTTTGAACTTATTTAAGGTATTTATCAGTATTTAAAATTTTAAAATTTTCAGTTTTTTTAGCTTTATATAGACATAATTTAATTATATGTCAAAAGTTTGATAAATAATCTAATCGAAAATATGGTATTACCAAAAACAATGTTGAATCAAAATCCAAATTTTTTATTAAGTTCATGAAATATAATATAGTTATATGAACCTATATAAAGTTAAATTTTAGTTAATACAGGCTAAAAACCTTTGTTGTTGAAGCTTAAAATAATATATATAAAGTTAAATCGAATATTCAAATGTATATAATAACGAACATCTAATTCAAATTTTTATAGCAATTTGTACACATTCTAAAGTAGGGACAATAAAGAATTATCCTAAAACGATTTTATTTATGTAATCCAAATGATATATGAATTGTTGGTAGAGTATGTTTTAAATAATCTTCTAATAGCTTATATTATCAGAAAAGCACACACTGACATTTTCAAAATATAATCATTTATTTTTTAACTCAAAAAGTTTGAAAATATAATACAAAGTTCCTCATAAATTGCACTAATGGTAATTTAAAAATATTGAAAATACATAAGAAAAACTTTTTAATAAGTGTTTAAAGTTAAAATGTTAACAAAACTAGATATTTAAATTAAGAATTACGACTTTTCTTCAAACGATTTTAGTTATTTGGTTGTTATTCAAAAAATGTTATTGCCACATTATTTTGTATTTCAAAATTCATAAAATTAAACTTAATTTGCTTCGACTTGAAAGTGTAGTTCAAGGTTCTTTATAAGTTTTTCTAGCAGTAATTAAAATATACCAAAGATCATAAGTGTAAAAGTGTTTTTTTTTATTACCAGTCTCAATGATGCATTATAACGATACACACATCAAAACGTACTACACGGTGAGTTTCTTTCCCGAAGTTTTCTATTCCGTAGTGAAATTTATCTAAATTTTATAACCTCCAATTTTAAACTTCAACATATGTACTTTATATTTTATTTATAGTATTTTAAATGATTTAAAGTGAATTGGCATAAAAAATGACAAAATACCTGATACAGGTGTTCAATTAAATAAAAACAAAAACATTTAGAACTGTATGAATATATTTATTTTTTAGGTTGAAGTATTCATCACATTTTAACTCGATTTAATTAATATAAGTTGTAGTACAAAAGCATTTACGGTTTATAATATTATAATACAATATCACTATATCAGAGTAAAAATGAGCACTCTACCAATTTTTTTTATATACATTTTATACAATGAATAATATTCAAATATTTTTTCAATAAGATATATGTTAAAATTCGCTTCTAATATAATGTATGTTATATTGTGTGATACAAGTTTTGCATACAAACAAACTTTGTGTATATAACATTTTTCACTTTTGGGGTAAAGAGGATACATAATTTGTATATAATTTAATTAAATTAATTAAGGTAGTGTCCATTATACTGCGTAATAAAAATGTATGAATATAGTGTTTAGATTTAGGACAATAATTAATGTACCACCTAAATAATCTCTTAAAAGTTAAAACGCTTATGTGAACTTATAATAATATATAATGAAAGTCGTATTAAACACTGAATATTGTAATGGTTTTAAATTATTTATTTAATTTACAAAAGTGAGAATGCGGGGTAGACGATAAGTATAATACTTGTGAGAAAATATGCACGTGACCGAGTAAAACCATGGGTATTGTCGTCTTTATATTTAAAAAAGTATAACACACAACTATTTATACCCTATAGGTAGTTTGGATGATAAAAAAAATAATATTTTCAAAATATAATATATGCATAATAAAAAGCTAATATATTTACGTAGTGGAATATTCTTTATAGTTTATATCATGTAATTATTATTATTTTACGGTAAAAACAATAAAAAGTTATAAAAAAATTGAATTGGCTTGAAAAAATTAAAAACCGATAAAAAGTTAATTATAATATTTTGTGTAGATTTGTGAAGAAGTATTGTCTTTTATTTTAATTACAAGTGATAAAATGTTTTGAACAAAGTTTTCTGTAAGATATAAATATTAACAAATTATCATTTAATGCATATCCTATACACAGATTGGAGTAAAATTAATTTCAATTATTAAAATAAATTATCCCAATTAAATTATAGTATTGAGTTTACATAGATTATTTGATTATGAATTATTTTGAAAAACGTAAAATGTTTAACATTTTTATTTTCCAGTAATATTCAATTTTTGTGACTTATTATATTTTAGGATATTTGTGAATAACAATAAGATAGCTATATGTACACAAATAAGCTCATTTAAGAGTTTATTAGAGTTATAACTATACATATTTACATAAAATTACAATCTGCTTACGTTTTTTAACATTTCTATTAAAGTAGAATTAATTTATAAATCATATATAATATATATATACAATATACATACATAATATCTAAACGTTAATTACGTTTTAAACGACCAAACATTCAAAAAAATGAATTTCGTATAATCCATAAAATGTATGTCAGCTCTTAACTGTGTAAACCTTACCAAGATTTTGATCATCTTGAAGCTAACAAAAAATAACCCTATTAAACTTTAACTCCCATCTATTTAAGGGTTTTTTGAAATACATTACATTTCCATCTCAGTTTAAGTAAGTAACGCCCGTTCCTTGTATATACCTAATAGAATTTTTTAGTTTCAGTCTATTCCAAATGTAATTCGTTTAATTTATTAATAAACCTCGAACCATATTTAAGATTTTTTTTAACGGTACTCCAAAAACCCTGATTTTTCTTGCACTGTCGATGGTACAACAATAGATTATTAACACTTATCGGGATTATTTTAAATCTAAACTATTAGATTTCATACTAATTACCTTAAAATCTTTGGACACTCGGAAAACAAATACTACACTTAAAACTTCACAAAGTCACTAAACAAAAC
Organism: Aulacorthum solani; assembly: GCA_008528875.1. Taxonomy (NCBI): domain Eukaryota; kingdom Metazoa; phylum Arthropoda; class Insecta; order Hemiptera; family Aphididae; genus Aulacorthum; species Aulacorthum solani. The sequence continues at coordinate 19,328 of PVMI01054632.1, read as the reverse complement.
TATGTTAGCAATTATTATATAATATTATTATTTTTATTTAACTGATGTAATTTCTTTTATTACCAAAAGAAATGACATTTTATCATTTTCTCTATCGAATTACTAAGTTAAAACTATAAATAGTAATTTATGTTTATGGTTTTTTTTTTTTGTATAAAAGTCATGTGACTAAATATATAAGCAATATTTTGATTCTAATTTTAAATGAAATACAAATTAAAATTAACAATTGATTATAAATAAGCTATTTGTAAATACGAATGTTAAAATATATTTCAGTTAGGACATTTGCTATGCACTATATATATTTTGATATAAACTTGTTGATCAAATTTTATGAGTAAGTAAGACTTAGTTGTTATTTATTTATAAATTGTTTTAATCATTTTATGGTTGGTAAATACTAAATTTTAATGAATTTTATTATTAAGTATACATATATTAAATACTATGTCAATAAGGAACTGATTGAATATTGTTATATTACATTTTCGTGTCAACAACATTAATTTAAATATAAATACAAAAGTATTATTATTATACTGTTTTATTTTCTAATTGTAGCAATAATGTAATGAATTCGATAAAAATGTATTCCATTACCTCAACAGTCAACAATACGTGTATCGAGCGTTATATAAAATGATACAAATATTTATTTAATACAAGTATTTTACGTTAAACGCATCTAATAAAAATGTTTATTGTCTGCAGTAAATTAAACCGTTCGACGGTGTTTGTTATATATTTTTGGCGTGGGGTAAATAATATTACAATTCCCGCACGATAAAGAGATGCATTATCGTTCGCCAGCATATTCGTTTTGTCGGAATATTATTTTCTGATTCACTGTCATGGTGTTTTTTAATGACAGTTTAATAATATTTATAATTTATAATTAATGGGAACAACTACACGGTACACATCACTTTATTAACGGCGTTAAATCAAACAATCAAAACAAAATTTAACACGATACAATATTATATGTTTGATAATTGTTAAATTATACGAAAAATTGGAAATTTCATCTTAAAAATATTAACTTTTTTCGGTTAGAAGTGGATGATTGGAAAGTACACAATATATATGATAATTCTACACGTATGAGTGATAAGTAATAATGAAATAAACTTGTACTACCGACTGTTACGACGTGCAGATAGTAATGCAATCGCATACAAATCAAAATAGTCTGAACGGTCTTCGGAACGCGATAAAATATCTGATCGACGTATTACTCGTATTATATCATTATCGATACTCATGGATGGTGTAATATTGTCGAGCTTGTTGTCACACATACTCTAGGTCCTCTACAATATATAACTGTATACACTCTTTTATTTTTATACCAGTTTGAATACACCTAATGGGAAATAAATAAATCATCTTTAAAAATAAAAACTCGAATTACCTCAATAATAATTAATATACAGTATTTTGTCGGATATTTCGTAAAAACGCAAAAACAATAAAAATGTATTTTTTCCTTAATTTCAATTTTCAAGTTTTAAGCAAGTTTACGAATCGTAATAATCCCGTTTCACTAGAACATAAAAGTAAGAAAAAAAACATTCACTGAAACAGTTTTATGTGAGATTATAACTTAGAACACAAACGAAAAAAATGTGTATCTACGTATGTATTATTATAAAAGAAAACATTAATACTTCAAAACCAAATTTTCCCAGCCCTTAAAATAAAAATTTAACCGCTGGACGATAACACGTGATCGATTTGCCTTGCACGACTGGCATAATAACCATTAAGTGAAACAAATTTCAAATTAATCATACGCGACGTCATGTCAAAAATATAAAATGTTTTTTGAAAACATTTCGGGGGGTGGGGGGTTGAAACACCAGAACTCTTCTTCGTGCCTGCATACATTATACGATATAATTCATTATAATATGTACTCACACACGCGCGCGCCTATATTATACAATAATATTGTTGGTCGTTTCCACCGCCACCGCTGCCGTCATCGAAAACGAAAATCGTCGCGAGCTTTTTTACACACGCACACACTCTCGAGCACACGAGTGGGCACCGTAACACGCGCCACGTCGGTATATGAAATCCGTACGACGACGGGTAAGTCTACTCGGCCGTGGACCTAACCTTCGCCTCCACGAGTCATGACTGTACTCGTGTTGGAGACAAGTGAGACCACGATGTGGCCGGCCGCCGCGTGTGAGTTAGGTGGCCACCGTCGGAACGCGATGTTCTCCGCTCGTACCGGGACGAGTATAAAAACGAGCGTGACTCGCGCGGCCCGAGAGCGCACTGCGCCGAGACCGAGCTTGTCGTTCGCGCTGTAGGGCCGAGCGAAATCGGCAGCGGCGGCGGCGGCGGCGAAATAATAAAACTTGTAACGACGCTTTGGTCGTTTTGGATGCGCCGATGTGAGTTTTTTTTTTTGAATTTGTGTTTTATGGCATCCACAACCGAATTTTTTTTCTTCATTTAATCGAATTCACAGCTATGTGGTTTTTTTTTGGAGAGAGAGGGAGGAGGAGCATTTAGAGATGGAGCATCGTTTTGAGGTGTGTGTTTTTTATAGCAGTGCGCAATCATATATGTAGACATTCCCGACTAACCCGACTTTGGCTTATATAGATAGCAGTAATAATATATCATATATTTTTATAAACACTTTGTTTTCACTGCTTTTTTAATATTATTATAGCTATAAACAAAATATAATGTTGCTAACATGGCACTGAACACTCCGGTGTATTAGATAGGTACATTCCAAAAATATGTATCAACTTATATTAAAATATTAGATGATACCTATGTGACGTCATATTATTTATCGTATTACGCAAAGTCGATTAATTTTAAACGCAAGTGTTGATGTCCGATTTGAATTTGGAAGTTGTAGATGCGGTACGAGATAATTGCTAATAATAGTAGTAACTAATCAAATATTTTCATTTTTTCCAATATTTTTGAACTCTTGTAAAAACTACCAACTTTTGAGAAAACAACTGATTACATAGCTTTATTACTATTCCAATGAGACATTTTTCCATACCCTAATATCTTAATAGCTTATCTCTAAATGTTAGTATTAGATTTTAAAAGTATAAGTTACAACAATTTTAATTGATTTTGGCCTCTGTTAATTATTTTTGACTTGTTAATCATTTAACACTAACATTTTCTTTTCAACAGCAGTCTTACTTCTGTAACTCGAAATCGTTGGCTCCTCGACATTTCTCACAGTTTTCTAGAGTTTCTTTTGTCAAATGTATGGGTAAAAAATCGGGTAATTCGCTCCACTCTATAGTAAGTTTCGAGCACAACTCGTCATTGAGTAGTTCACTGCTAGATTTAAATTAAATCATAAATCATTGTTTAAAGGGGTCTATCAGCTTATATTTTTAGGAATATTTGCTGTATAGTTAAATAATACATTTCACTATCTTTTGCAAACAAATAATTGCATAGATATTTTAACGTAATTAATTTATAACTATTCAATAGATACCAACTGAATATCGTTTGCCTATATTACTAGAAAAAGTTTATTGTATAGTTATCTGTTATATTATATTGTTATTAGCTAAATAATAATTTATTTTATTATAATCTATAGATATAGCAGACTGAATTCAATTATGCAGAATACATCGCATTTACTATACTATTAATTAATTTTTAAAAACAAAAAACATTTGTTGAAACAATTAAAACTAATAAATAAAAAATAAAATTAATTTATTATTATAATATTATACATTTATGTCATATATAATTATTATTACATTTTGAGTCGATACTGACTTACCGTAAAATGGTGTGAATAGGTTCATGGTACAAAAACGCAATGACTAAAATTAATTTAAATATTTTGAAAACGCCATTGTGTATGGAAAATATAATAATTTACATTAAAGTCCCAAGTCAAAGTGAATAATATTTTTGAATTACAACAAAATAATTAAAATCGTTATTCTTTTGTTAAATATCCAATTGAGTCAACATTTTAAATATGTCTATAAAAAAATTGTTTTTTTGTATTATGGATATTTTTCAACTAAAGTAAACAACATATAATCTTCTAACAGAAACCACCCTCAAGATTATTTTTTTATGTTTTAAAAAGGTGATGAGAGGTCACAAAAAAAAATATTACAAAAGCATATTACTTACATAACCAACTCGGAATCTAAAATCGTGTTTTTTACTTGAATGCGTTTCGTTGAGATAACTATGTTTTCAATCATCTTCAAATTGCTGTGTTTTCACTTATCAGGATTCTCGCATATTAATATCGAAAATATAGTTTTTAATGTTATTATTAATTTTTAGAAGTTTTTTTAAATTCACTATCAACTCCATATTATATTAGTATCAACACTATTGTTGAAACTGAACGATTTAATTAAATATCAACAACCACAAAAATCATCTAACAAAAATAACCACTTTACTACAATATTGCAATATTAATCTAAATAATGTTTTAAAAAGAACGTAAAATGTCCATGAAATTATGTCATCTAAACTTATTGCTAATGAAATTACATATTATTACGTTTGGAATTAGATTACAATAATAAATATTGATTATTCGTTATTGTACTTTTATTTTTAATTTTCTTAGAAATTTGAATTTCATTACTTGTCCGTCAACTTCAAGTTAACTAAGGTAGACTGTATTCCATTTTACATACATTGATTTATTTTGGTTGTTGTACAAAAACAGTTGTTTAAAGTAGCAGGTATTCCGACTAGGGGGGGAATTGAATCGAGAGAGTGATGGAGACAAAAATTCTAAGATGGTTGGGTTTATTTATTTATTTTGTATTCCAAACAACTATTAAGAAGCATATTCATTAAATTTATAAAATGATCAGTGAAAAAAACGTTTTGCGCTGCTGGTATCTTTCAATAATCAGAGTGGTCAAGATACTTTATTTTATTCTTGGTAAATTAAAAATCCTAAAACTTTTGATAACAAATAATTTCAATTTATTAAATGAGATTGCTTCGTCATTTTTTGCACCAAACAATCTTATATGAGTTTTTTTTTTTGCAAGCCGAAAACATATTTTTTCCTTTTATAAGATAAAATTCATATTATAAGTCATACAATGTATACTTTACAAATGATCATATCCATTTTTTATAGTTTATTTACAAATCTTAAATATGCCATAAAAAATACCATTAGGTAGGTTATATACACATGGATAAGAGACACAGAATAGTTAATTAACCACTTCTTGATTTATTATCACATTATCAAGCTACATGATGTTTAAAAATAACAGCCAGAATTTATAATATTAAATTATCATAATATAATGTTTACTCGTATACATAAACCATTCAACTACAAATTAAAAAAAAGTCATCACTTGTCTATTTCCCTATACTATATTATACCATTGCCATAATTTTAATAAATATAAAAACTAAATTAGATAGAAAACACAATTTAAGTAAGATAATATCTATTTTTTAAATTTATAATGATTTATACTAACTTAGCAATAAATTTGACTATAATCAAATAAATACTTATAATAATTCATACAAAGATAATCTGAATACACAATTAAACAGGGACCAGTGAGTAAGATCCGGACGTAATTCTAAATAAAATTGAAAAATGATTAAAGATGAGAAAACCAAAATATGATTCTATAATGAATTTCCCTATTCAAACTATTAATAATAAATTTGGTGAAAATCTACACTCATTACCAAAATCAAAATAAATATCAAATCCCTTTAACGATTGCGTTAAAAATACAGCACAGAAAATGTACTATCATACATAACATGCAAGACAAATATAAATAATGATACATAATAAATATAGACAATACAGATATTATAAACAAGTTAAACAACTAACCTCAAATACCACAGAAATATCGTTCAATAAAATGTTATATTTTGTGCTATAAATGATGCCACAACATTTCAACGAACTCGGAATAAATTAAAAGAAGAACTATAATTTAGTAAGTTCATATATATTTAAAAAAATAAAAAAGACAATTATGCAGACGATTAAGACACACAATACTTGTTCATTAGTTGTAGGTACCTGATTTTTCAAAACAAAAGTGTGGGAAGAATATATTTTTTTAGCCACGCATATAGTTATAACAATAAGAGTGCAAAATGTATGAGGAATAGTGCACACTCGGGTTAGGTTATTACTATCTGGAAAAAATACTACATTACTAGGTACTGGGTACTCAATTAGATTAGATTTAACTTTATATTTAATACTATCGTCAACCCAACGTTATATACGTGGACAACGAGATAAATACAATTTTCCGTTGGTAAAAGCGTTGTTTTCATGAACCATGTCATTCGATTGGAATAATTGTTCCCTAACCCACTGATCTTAATACATATAAAAGTAAAGATTTTTGAAACAAAATTTTGCGAAATTCAGGAGTTGAGGATTGTCTCTCACGTGTGTGAAACTGAATATTCTGAGCTGTATATAAATTTATTTCAAATTTTGCCTATTTTGTTCTTATGCATAAAACCTTTCTGATTCATCTTAATATTGTTATATGATGACATATAATACTTCTCAAATATACCTGGTTAGGTTAGGTTATATTTAAGTTTTTGGCTCTCTTAAATTGACATCGATATTTTGATAATGTCAAAAAATAGATTATTCGCGTCACTCATAATATGTGAAGATTTTCAAGCGGATCTTATGTTTGACAACTGACAAGGCAGAGTCTCAAACTTTTCTTCCAGTGAGACAAGAAAATTTCAGTTGCTGACCCACATATTCTAACCACACAATATTGTTACCTCCCATACAATATAACATGATCTCATGGCAAATTAATTCTACTACAAATTTTTAAGAGCCTAATTTTCCGAGAAAACTCAAAAAAATCCATAAATAATTCATAATATATATAAGATGAATTGAAGCAGTAATTAATGTGATCGCAGCACAATAGTGTCATTTATTGTTTTTGTATATAATATAATTATTTTAACTAAAAAAATGTTCTACTAAAAATAAAAACTGTCAACTTTTACTCTTTGATGATCATTATTATTATAAGCCATAGTGGTCCAGTGGTTTTCTAAATTCAAATTATTAGTAAGGCCTTATTTTCCTCAAGATTTTCTACTTTTCTACTTATGAATGTTATTGCATTTTTATACATCTCAAGTGTTATACTTGATTTAATTAAGTTTTTTTTTATTATTCGATATTATCAAATTATTATTGTTATTCTTTAATTCTGTTTTTCTGTTGATTAATTTGTTATACAACTATTGGTTTTTCTATATTTGTAACCCATTTTCTTTAATTGAAAAATTATTGTTTATGTAAATATATTAATGATATTATAATAATATACACATGTCATGTGCCATATATTATATTTCTTCTGAATAATTTGGTTTGAGTGGCTTAGTTGTACACTAAAGGGGTAGTTATAAGTAATCATAGAATCCATTAGGATGTTCTTTAGATGTAAAAGATTAGTTGTGATAGTCATAAAAAATATTTGATCCAAGCAACGTATATTTGGCAACAAAAAAAACCATATAGGAAGGCACATTGTGTATTTTATAATATGGTTCCCACTCATTTTCAGGAGGTTAAAACTTTATATTATTATTGATTTAAGTTATTTTGTATACACGTTCATTAAAAAACCGTAACAGTTACATAATATGTATAATGTAACTATGAAATTTAAATTAAAAATACATATTAAAAATATTACATCCTAATAGTAACTAACAGTATATTGTTGAGTATGTTTATGATGTACATAAATACTGTATATAGATACAGAATAATAAGTACCTAATATAATTAGTATTTATATAAATATAATATTTATTTATTTACTTGCATATATTATGATTGTGTGACCCACATCACTGACATTGTAATTGTTAAAATATTCTAAAAAAAAAATATCCAACAACTTTCATCTGCATGTCATTATTTTATTAAAAACTTTGTATAATTTGATATTTGTTAAAATACCGTTGCTTACGACCCAAGAAATAATTTAAATATTGACCAGCAATTCTCTCTATTTTGTTACTGCAAGAATATGTCATATTGACTGTCAAACAATGTGAATAGAGTACCGAATGCGGAAGTATAAGTTTGAATACGGTTTTATGCACATTTACGTTTCTCCACAATCCACATACAATATATATATATATTGATATTTTGTGAAACATTAATTGATATTTATATACGTGTACTGTATGGTATTAAAATATGATGTATACAGTAATAGAATTGTATAATATAGTGGAAAGACTTAAGAGTGCCTATACACATAAATGGGAAAGCTGATGTCGTGCACGAGGAAAAGTAATTGTTCACACCGGATACGAAAATACATGAACGTGTAATTGTGTCCAAAAGAAAGAAGAGAATAAGAATAAGAAGAACAAAAAGAAAAAGAAACGGAAGCTGCTGTAAAACTACAACGAACACTAGATGGAAAGAATGAGAGAGCGCCTGGACGAAGCAATTTCCTGCAGGTTTTAACATGTGGTTCTTTTCGATTTAATAAAGACCGTGGCATAATAATATTACGTATTCAGTTAGTTAGTTAGCCATTCGGTAAGTAAAGTTGTGCACTACAAATTATAATATTAGGCCCGTCCGCCCATTATTGCGCCAAAACGGACGTCCGGCCGCTGGATGATAATAATATTATAACCATCATTGCTTGCGGCTGCGAAATTACGTGCCGATTAAACGTGTATTTAAGTTATGAATAACTCATCCTGTTACGATATTATCATCCCTCAAATCCACGGTGATAATTTTTTTATCCTTTTGAGGCGTTTCGTTCATAATATTATCTATTTTAGTTTAACCATTTCAAAAATTTTATACTCTCAAAACAAATTTTTTGGTTTAGTGATTTAAAAATTATTTTGTGCGAATTAAATAATTTAGGTGCTATAAGTATCAAAAAAAAGTTCAACTCTTCATTAAGTTGTTAATTGATGTATAATTTGAAATATTATTCGACACTGGTATATCTATTACAGCTGCGTGAGAATAAACAATTAACTTTTGAACAAAACATGTTGTAATATTCCACATTTGGGCCAATCAATTATCTTTGAACAGGACAAAAAACACAAAAAAATAATTATAACGATCAGTAAAGTCAAAAACGTTCAATTGTAAAACTGCATTTACTTTTATGTAAGAGATAAAGTGACTAAAGTTACTACTTTACCACAGGGAAATCATATGGGAATCATCTGTACTTCGAGTTAAAAAAATAAAGTTCGTGTGTTACACTGAGTCAACTTTTCTCAATAATGCCAGTTGTAAATTATTCTCATATTTGTTGTTTATTGTTTTGTCAACATGTAATAATATTTCATATGGGATTTAATAATTTATGAAACAAATTTCTGTGTTTCATTTCTGTGGGTAAATTTTTAAATTGAAAACTTATTTTACTATAGTATAAAATATGTCATGTTTTGTATGAGCTTACTTAATAGTCTTAATTATTATTTATTTTACATTACATCAAGTGTTTATAATAAAATATATTATTTAAGAATACTGCTATTTTCTACTAACCTAATTGACTTTTTCACACACATATAATAGTATACACTAAACATATTGTGTACATATAAATATACTAAAAACTTGAAAAAAATTGTAAATCAGCATCAATTAAATACCCACTTACATGATTATTATTATCTAAACGCAACTTAAATACATTGATTAATTTATTAAATAACACCACGGCGCATTGTATAGGCAATTTTGCTACATGTATGCGTAGAATATGTTTCAATGTATCATATAATAATATTATTATGGACTTAAAATAGTATAGAAAAATAATAATATAGAATAGTATCTCATATCTGTCGGATAGTGCCAGCCGTTATGTGTATATTTTATCCTGCTGGTATAATTATAGCAAATCATGTTTTAATGTAATCATTCAGTTATTTTAACATATTTGTTTACGACATAATAATAATAAAATATATATATTATTTTATCAAAACTACTATACTTCGTAAATCTTGTACTAAAATCCAAGATGAAATATTTTGACAGTGAATAAAATACATAGTTATCAATTTACTATTAAAGAAGGGAAAATATTTTTCTGTTTTTAAATATAAATACTAGTTGTTAAATAACATCTGTGTTTCTGAATATAAAATATTTATTATTCAAAACATTTTGAATACATATAAAATCAAATATTGTTTATCGGGTGTAAAAATCTAAAAAGGTACGACTCTTTTTTTTCCTTTCCGCCTGATTAAACATCACTATATTGTCCATTGACCCACTATTAAAGCTACACCTGTTATCGTATTGGTTCATGAATAATTATATTAAATTTATATCATCAAAGTATTATTAAGGAAAAAATGAAAACAAAAAACTTTTTCAAACTAATTGAAAACAAACATTTACTTATGTTTTATATAATTTACCTAAATACCTATGTACTTTAAATTTTTAAACCATTCTTTCTAAATTTAAATCGATAATTTTATCTAAGTACTTAATCAAACGATGATTCAAATATTTTATTTTCACCATTTTATATACGGCGCAAAAATGTTCTAATTTGTTTTAAACTTGTGTTATTCGTATTCAGTATTTACTAAATTTAATTTTCTAATTCTTACAAAATCACTACGCTTACCTATCAAAATGAATGTATCACGAGCGTTGAATGGATCTCCTTGAGTTTAAATTAAAGGTTATATTTTAAAAATCAATTATTCATACTGAAAAGTCTACCACGCGTTTTAAGTTCACAAGCTATTACCTAAAATCATAGAGGGTGCTTTTATCGGCATACTCAACGATGCAATTTATCCCATCGTCACTACTGTTTTCAATGTACTGTATATTCATTTATAGGTGTCTGCGGGTCTCTTGCCATTTATAGTGAGGCCATTGTTTGGCTAACCATCCCTGATACGTGAGTCAAACAATAGGTAGGTCACTCCTCCTCACCTGTGGTTATTTGTCATTTTCCTTGCCATCATCAGTCTCCAACAACAGTGCGATACCTCTCACTGTGATTCTTTATCAAATATTTATTTTTTTCTGTTCATTGACTAGTTCATTTTATTTTATTTCATTTTTTGGTTAGTGGAGATTGGAGTGAGGATTCTACCTTTTATTATTTTTGAAATGTCGTCACAAGACGTTTCTTGAACATATAAAAAATTCAATTATTTTAAATGGTTTGGAATTTATTTAAAAAATGTTTTACGAAATATAACTCAATAAGTCAACGGACAAGCCAATTGCATAGACACAACTAAATTATTTTGCAATATTCCTTAATATTATCATTGGATTTTAAACTGTAGATAATAGTTTTATAAACACGATGTTACAATAATTTAATAGTTGTTTTTAATATTCTAAAAACAAAATTGTATGATGGGTATTTTGCCAATCATTCAAAATAATTGACAAATACGAATATTAAATAACGGAAAAATAGAAATATTTTAGAAACACCAATATAATCAAAATCTATTTTGTTATTTTGTTGTAACACAATGAAAAAAAACATAATAATACTTGAATTTTTGACCAAAGAACAAAAAAAAAATTACTAATAACCATAGTAATTTGGGCATTTGCAGAACAAACACACAATATTATATGGAAACTGAAGCTGTACAGTCATCCCTAATTATTTAAATATGTCCATTTAGACCTTTTTAGTGACCTGCCTCAGTTTGGTAGTATAGAAAAAGACGGACTTCGGGGCCATCAAAAGCCTGTCCACTTGAATAGCAATTTTATATCCACCTAAAATTGTATTTATATTTATTATGTCTTATAAAATTCAAAATTAATGATTAATGTCTGGTTCCTTCAATCATAAATCTTAAACACATATGAATTCAATATATTCAAAGAATTTAAATTAAATTTTAATCGCATTACCAATAGGTATAATGACTATTTTACATTTATCAAAAAAAAAACTGCCTTGATAAATATTTTAGTTCAAGAATTTAAAATAGTTGCATAATTGAGTTAATTTTCCGACATTTTTGACAGTAACAATATTACAGCTTTTATCAAACGATTAAATAAAAATACACAAACAAACATATATTTTGCTTAGGAAAAAAATAAGTATATTAAAATATAATGAACTGATGTTTTGATATTGTTAAGATATTTTATTATAATTTAGAATACTAATTAAACCGTCCTCATCACGAAAACTTATACATATAATTAAGTGGTGACTCATTTAAAACACTATTAATGGTTTTTCAAAAAAAGATACAATTATAGATTATAAGCCTATAAGAATGATTGCGAATAATTTTTAAATTTTTTTTATTTTGAAAACTATAATTTATACATATTTTGTACAATACATAATGTAAGTGATTACTTTTATTTATTTGTAAACTTTAAAAAGCTTGAATTTGTGGGGGAAGAACCATTCGTTCGCATTGAAGCCACTTCAACGTGATTATATATGCGCTTATGATGTTTATTCAATTAGATATCGAGGCCACTGCCTCATTATAGCTTAGACCTTCTAGAAGTCTGAGGTGGCCCAGAAACAGAGTTTTTTGAAGAGGTGATGAACTGCGGAATTACTATAATAGTTTTGAAGATGGATTCTTGATTTGGAATAAAGTTTTTTGGCTGTTTCTGATACCTTGGGAATTTGGAGGTCTGTGTGGAAATTCAATACAAACTATATCGGTTTGAGTTGCATTGCATGGTTAGTCTCAGGATTTTATTTTGGAAATCATTCTTTGTATATTTTATTTTTTATACCTTTTTTTCATATTATGGGTGGTTTGATGTATGAATTTTAATTGTAACATTGACTTTTGAATATTTTACTTAGCTATGCCAGAGTTAATAAAGTTTTCTACTTTATTTTAATAGTATTAAGTTTTTATGTGTTTCACCCAAGTCAGATATCTTTCTAAGTTAAGTTCTAAGTATTTGGCTATGTAGGATTAGGTACGCGGTTATTGTTTAAGTATATCGTATACGGACGAAGATTGGCATTACAGATATTAACAATTTGAAAAATATATATCATAGATAATTTTTTTTTTTGGTGGCATACCAGTTAAGAACCTATTTACTAACTATATATAACTAGATTTCGTAATCAAGTTTACATCTCACCGATAATCTGATATTTGATTAAAATAGACATATCTATAAGTACATGGAATTACCACAAAATGTACAAATCATTTTTTAAGAAACTTAAGTTGAAGAAAAAAGTGACTGCATGTTTTTTTAATTAATTTCCTAAATATACATTTAAACAATATTAATAATTATTTATAGCTATAAATAAAAATACATAAAATTAGATTATCAATTAAACGTATAATCTAAAAACATATGGTATTGATTTTAAAATGATATAATAATGTAGTATTATTATAATATAATTGGGTGCCAGTTTCACTATAATGAACTAATCAGTTTCTAAGATATAGAATTGAAAATTAGGCCATGATGATTCAGGAACACACTCTTAGTCACGGCAAACTTGTGTACAAAATATAATTTGTGGTATTATACATAAAAGATAGTTAGCAGTTAGAAAAAATAGTTACAATATAACACAATTACTATGGTACCTAAAGAATAGCTCCCATGTTCTTGCCCCTAGTACTTGCACTTAAGAGTTAAGGTTATCACCATACGATTGAGCCACAACGAACAAAATAGGATTTCTGAGAATGATTATACAAACTTATCATCTTTCCTTCAAACTTCTATAATCTTTAATCAGTTACTGATGGTGTGTTAAAAGCTTGAACATCACAAATATTATGCAGCAGTACATACCTAACGAAATAAATAATATAATAATTATTAATTAATATTATAAATAATTAAAGAATAAAAATTTAATAAATTTAATAATTTAATGATAATTATTAAAAATTAATATTAATTTTGTATTTTTATTAATAATTTATTGTAAAAAAAAAGTTATTGATAGCCGAAATGTCTGTACCATATTATATTTTAATTCGTTAAATAATTAGTGTAGTTACAAGCTACATGACCCACTATTCAAAATTGATTAATAGTGATAGTGTCAATTTGTATTTTATATAATTTTAAATTATTTTTTACTTTTTATATAAGCAATAAAGATTGTTTAGAATTTAAAAAAGCATTAATGCAATCCATTTAGAGATTCAAACCAAATTTTAAATGTTACATTGCGTATGTATGTTTTCAAATTTATGAATAGTTTGTAAGCGTTAGGAAAAACAATTCATCTATCAATAAATATAAAACATTTTAAAAAAAAAGTAAGACATCAAAATTTAGCCTTCTTTCTAATAATTTTTCAATACGATGATTTTATCTTTTTTTTATGATTTCAAATTTAATAAAACAACACTGCTATCACAATTCTCTTTCTTTGATGTCAGTAAAGTGAGACAAGTTTTAGAATTTGATTCTGCTTTATCGAACCTTATTTCACTTTCATCCTTTCTTGGGCTATTTAAATATGACGGTTGGTACTTACTGAGACAAAAAATATTCTAATCTTTATTATGCAATTAAGCCAAAAACTCTCAATTTTAATTGTTTTCCAGCAGTTGGTGCTTAAATTAATGAATACCTTATAAATATATTTATATAACTAATACTTCTAACCAACCATTAGATTTGCAAATAAATTAGATTATGAGTGAAGTGAGATAGAACTTATTGAATACCTATGCACCATAATTATTATTGGCATAATTGGGCGGAGCGAAGCGTTAATCAATGCAATTCATTATAACTATCTTCTCCGAAACTACTGAACCAATCTTCAACAAACTTGAAATATAAATTCTTAAATATCTAAATGGTGCATAAATTAAATTTGGCATTTCTAGGTGCTGTCATTAATTAATTATGATTAATTACTCATTATTCATATTATAATAACATTAATTATAACACTACAATATGGAACTTTTCATAAAATATTATATTTATATGGTTGTTATTGATTACAGAAAATAAAATAGTTACTATATTGTTATAAATAATTTGTATGATAAATTTTAATAGAAACCAAAATATATTTTTCCCTAATCAATCTGCCCAAATTTTCACACTGACACATCTATAGTTATCAAGTAGTACACATATTATGAATAAAACAATAAGGTATAAATCAAAGTTAAATTAATTTAATATCAAAACAAAAGAATAAATAAATAATATAATACAGATAATAAGAAAAAAAAAATAAAGATACTCATACTAGTATGATTTTATAATAATTTTACAAACATTTCCTAAACATTTCAACGAAAATCATCCCGAACTTATATGGTACTATTTCTCACATAGAATAGAAAAGTAGACAGAGAAAAATATAACGAAAGATTTATAAATATGCACCCATAAAATCCAAATGAATAGTTTATAGTATCACGTCAATAAAATACAAAAATTAAAATCTTTGACGGTTTTGAATTTTTTCTAATAATAAATGTTTAACAAAAATGCAAAAATTTCCTTCGAAACGTGCAATGTTCTTATCTGTCACAGTTAGGGCAGCTGTTTTTCGCAATTTGACCTCTCTAAAGCAACATCTGTGTCAAATTTCCAATCTTTATATTACCTATATGGTACATACGATCCTTTCTACCCGAATAAATGTGTATAGATGATATAAACTAAAAAGAAAAATTCACTTTATTGTAAAACCAATATAAAGCTTACTTGTCTCTTCCAACTGCTATATTTATTAAATATTTTTCAAAACTCAACCCACGTTTGATTGAATAAAAATTGTTTTAAATGGATACCATAAAATCGGCACTGACCAGTGACTTATTTAAAAAATTACGCTTACAGATAGTTTCGTAAAACTTAACATGATTAATATATTATCAAGGCATGTCATAACGGATTACAATAATAGTGCACGAAAAAAAGTAGTTTTTATTCCTTCTGATGGATTATAGAAATCTGTGTATGACATCACTCATTTATGGACAAATAGAATCATAAACTTTTATTCGTACCTCCGTATAAAATATAAATGGAATAAATGAATATAAGTTTATTTGTGTGTACTAAATAAAATCGAAATATCTGTTGCCATCTGTGGTGGCAGTTATATGTGCTGTCATTACGTTTTCAACGGGTGACCGTTATTTTCCTACCACATAATAATTACCATAAATAATAAAACATACATTTAAATTACCTATGTTATAAAGAGATTAAACGAATTATAACTGCCATAAAAATAATTATAAAAAAAAGTTTATATTCTACATTTTTACAAGTTCAAAATATAATAAATAAACAATACTTAATTTCCTGTAGTGATTATCAATTAAAAATGATTTCATATTATGACTCGATAATAATTACTGACATTGAGTTATAATAGTGTTGTAAATTATTCCCACAGAACTTTTGTTTGTTTTTTTATTCGAAATGCTTTTATATTGAAACAATATTTGCACAAGACAGAAATGCACTACACAAACTGTTAAAAACCAATATTAACTATTGAAATTAATAATACATTTAAATTTTAAATTTTAATTGATTAAAACTTATTTAAATGTGCTTTATGATATAATATAGACATTTTATTTTATTTATCTGTATTTCAAATCAACATAATATTTGTGTAAACCAAATAAAATGTCCTTATCGAATGCAATATTAGTGATAACCACAATCCGTCAACGGGTTACGATGACCTCGCGTGTCTATTTCCCCCGTGGAAAAAATACAATCAAAAAGAAACCAAAAAATATGGTTTATTATTTGATTACTCCATTGGGATGAGGTTTGAAAAATAAAGTAAAATACAACTCGTTACATGCACAAGGATATTTCATCTATATTCTGGGATCTGGATTTACTTGAGCATTCACGAGGGACATTAAAACGCGTTATTTGAAGTTCAAGTCCGATTGATCCACACAGATAGCAATTCAATCAAACATTTTAAATTTATCATAGATAGAAAACCATATTTTTAAGAATAAATGCATATAATATTTATTGGTAAAGAGAAAAAAATTTAGGTTTGACATATTATATAATTATCTTTACTTATTCTCTCTTCAACATAATATTAAATATTAAGAATCTAGTCGGTGTCCCCTAAATCCATGATATTGTAAATCATCATTATTATTTTTATCACCGATCGTTATAATAATAATTATTATTAATATTCAGTATGTGTAGTGACGTAAACAAGTCCTCCATCACTATCCGGCTACATCCACTGATTCCACGGTTATGTAAGTTTTTTTTAAAGTGTAGCGATGAATGTAGGCATTAGCTTAATAATGATTTTTTGATTTTAATTTGTGTCTGTAGTCATCCTTTAACAGTATTATCATTCAACTTTGAGGGCAACAAAATGTAATCAGATATAGTTCATATTTACGAATATCAAAATTAAAAAATTCTCGGTACACTTTGAAATAGTTTACCGTAGTCCAGTAAATATTTTTGAGCATCTGAAATTTAAAATTTGGCAATATTCGTGTAATAACGATTTTTCATCGAACGATTTTCTTATTTTTTTATATTTAAAAAAACGAATAACCCTAGATACTATTTACCAAATGTTATTATTAGTATTTTCTAAACATGTTGTAATTTTCAAACTATTTTGACTACCTTGTAATTAGTAGATTGTTTTATAGCAAAGCTACATCATTGTAAATTATGATTGTACATCCAATAATTATTGTCTTCGAAAATATTATTATTATTGCTGTACACGTTTGTGGATTGTCATTTAAGCAATTATATTTAATTATTATAATAAGTTTATTATTATTATATCAAACTCTCAAATTTTTAATCACCACCTCTATACTTTGGTCAAAGACAAAGAGAAGTAGGCACGAAACAGTATATTATTTCAATCACATGTACTTATAAAATAAACTAACTAATTTTACCAAGTGGCAATAATACAAATATAAGGACTACAGATAATATTTATATGATATTTGAATAATATTAATGAGTAAAATATGACGTCTGTCACTTTGATTAATACCAGTTTATTTGGGCAAATTGTAATAACAATGATCTTATAATAATTTAGAATGAATTATCCATTCCAATATAGAATTGAAGTTATGCTGTATAATCACCTACCATAATATTGATTCTTTTAAGCTCTGGAAAAAGTAAAATGATAATATTTATTTTTAACATATTTTGCGTAACATATTGTTATACGGCTCTATTATTATTTTAATCAATTAATCGTATTGGCTGACGTACACGGTTGATGTATTACTAAACCAAAATATCAACTACTGTGAAACGTGATAATTAATTTTGGCCGCTTTGTGTGTGAACTGTGCGAGCGTACCATTTTTGTTAATGACCCACCGCGTAGGTAATAAATAATGATAATATTTCGTACATGGTAGGTATGCAGTAAAAACGGCGATAAGCCACCATATCGCAATAAATACCTAAGCCGATAACGTTATGTTGGGAGGGGGGTTTACCTGCAGTACCCGCGGTAAATATTTTAAGAGTAGGTAGACCGATATAGTGCGATCGATGATAGTAATAGTCGTTATTAGAACTGGAAAATTATAGCATTTGTATATTTTTTATTTTTTTGATAAATCTTAGAATATCCATTTGTTGGGAGCACCATTTGGGAGAGAGGGCGGTGACGGGGCGTACTTCAGCACCTCAAGTTTTTTCTGCGTTTGTTGGTCAGCCATACAATCCTTAAATATCCAATGCATATAAATTAAAATATATAATTAAAACTACAAAGTGTATAATAATAATATAATAACATATATCTTAATAAAGTGTGGAAATATATAATGTATATTAATTATTTATAGATGTATGTTGAAAAAAAGTGGCCAGATCAAATTTGACTCTCCCAAACTTAAATGGGGCCCCATTAATACAAACCTGTTTCACTCTATTGTTGTAAACGATATTTTGATAGCTATTTAGGTTATTCAGAATTGTGATTGTTATTTTTAGGTATATTCTTATTTCATATAAATGAAATCAATCATATTTTATTAATTTTTTAGTTAGTTGTATACCTACGTTATGTTAAATCTCTTGAAATGAAATTATTTATTTGAGTAATCACTGTAGTTTTTCTAAACTCCCTATAAGAACATATATAAAAAGTGTCCGCTCCACCCCGCATTCCCTGGAAAAAATGTTTACATACTTCCGAGCCTTGAACTTCATATACATAACCAATAACAAGAAATCACCGCAAGAAGACGCTGGAGGTTAGGTAAGG
>PVMI01054627.1:8573-18715 GCA_008528875.1 Aulacorthum solani | reverse complement strand
TAGTTAATAATTGTATAGTTTATAAATTATAAATTAACCTACGACAATATGTTCTATAAAATTATTCAAGAATATTTTGGAAATACTTTTACAAATGAATTGTACAATACAATTTATACGGGGATATTAAAAAGCCATACTGGAGACACAGATTCAATAGATAACATTATGGAACGATTAAAATCACCTCAAAAAGAACAGTTTATTTCACTGTTTATTGATTTGAAAAACAAAAATGTATTTAAACTTAACATGAACTTTCATTGAATTTTAAATAGGTATAGATCGTATCACTATTTTTTAGGATCCTTTAGACACGGATTTTGTGCTTCGACTTTGTCACAAATTATTAGAACAACAAAATAAATCGAATATATCATTCTTTCAATCTGATCAAGTAAATGACTCGTCGCATACTCACCAGCGATGAGTTATTAATTAGATAACAATATTTTACAGATAATTGGTCGGAATGAACTTAGTCATCAATATTTTGGACGAAAACAACTTAAAGATGACAAATCCTGTCAAAATGAAACCCAATCATCATACGGTTTGTTTGAAAAAAAAGATAATGACCATTTTTCTTTACCAGCAAACAGAATGAATTTTTCTACAGGTAAACCGTTCAAATTACATGATACTTAATAATAACATTACATATTATACAGTGTGTACCACTAAATATTCCAGCAGAATAAACTTGAATTGAAATAGAATTTCCAAGAATTGAAAAAGGGTACTTAAATATTATGGTATTCATAATATGGTAGTATTAAAATAATATACTTTCAGAAAAATTCAAAATGTAAATAATTTTAATACACTCATGCGCAATTACTGTTTTTTTTTTACAAATTTAGTTATTTCAGCATATTTTTTTTTTCAAACAATTTTTATGTTTGAAGATTTTTTCTTACAATGAAGTTGACAAAGTTAGAATAGATAAACTGAAATTTATAAGTAATCCAATAACCGTATCTTTTTTAACATTTTTTTGATTTCGTAATAATTTAATCTAATTTATCTCATTCATACTAATGAGTTATTATGAATATTATAAAAACTAGCTCATTACAAATTTATGTTGTATTGCGTCTCCTCTGTGTACCTACAATAAATAGTAATTTAACAATATTTATCGGGGATATATCATTATATCAAGTATAAAATTAACAAATTTTTGTAAATTGCAACTTAAACTAACAATATAAATTTTATAAAAAGAAAAAAATTATTCAAATATTTTTAAAATAAAGACTTAAGTTTTCAAAAAAAAAATTTATTTATTTTGAAAAAAAAATTTAAGTGAAATGCGCGTAGGGTTGAAGTTTTAAAATTATGATTTTTTTAAAAACATTTATTTAGAAATTCCATTTCAATACAAGTTCATTCAGCTAAAATATTTAGTGGTTTCTTCTTAGCAAAATATTTGATTTCTTTAGACGCACGTATACAATTTGGACGAGAACTGCTTCTAAATCTGACACAATATGGCCAAGGCGTGAAATGGGTCAAATCGGACAATGACACCACGTGCATTACAATTCCAAATTTAGAATTTGTGGTAAAACATGTGAGTGAGCTTGGACGTCTACATAAAATTATCAAAGACTACGTTAACGCTGACAACGAACACAGCGGTTGTGTAGTCAAAGCTTTAAGATTTAGCTTACAAGAGAAAATTAATTCATATTACGTTTATGTAAACAAGTGGGTAAGTAATATTTTTGTTTTTGAATAATAGTCAACGGGAATAAGGTTCTTTAGAAATAATTCTTAATGAAAAATCTAAATAAGTTAATTTTATAATATTTTAGTTACATGCCAACTTTGCCTTGTTAGAGCATTCTAAGGATTGCTTATGCACATGTATCCCTTTAGACGATGATGTTCTGTTAAGATTCCAGTGTCTAGCGAAAGTTGTAAGGAATGCCAAAGGCAAGAGTGGTTGCAATTTAATATCCTCGGTGATCCACTCTAGTATTCATGAAATTGAGAATAAAATGTTGAATGAGGTAATAATACTTTATAGGAATTGTATTCATTGAATGATTCGTTTTCGTTTTAGTTCACCAAACCCATACAGTCAATGATTCTCCGTTGGATGAGGGACGGCGAAATAGAGGACGAACATGGTGATTTTTTTATTGTAGAAAATTCATCTGAAAGTTATTGGAGTAACAGCCATGCATTGAGGTTAGTGGAAAATGTCATGAAAATTATCCAACAATTTATTTTTATAACTTTTATTAATTTTGATATAGTTCGACTAACAAGTTAGATTTTCTGAACGAATATCAATTAAATGATATATATCAAACTGGAAAAAACATGAATTTACTGTTAAAATTGCTTAGCAAAAAGAAGAATGCAAAAATTGAAAAACTTAGAGAAAATATCAAAATCCTAGCTGCCAATGGAGGTAATCAGAATTGATTTAAATAACTAAAATGTTAGTTAAAGAAAAATGTAACTACCTATGCTTTTTTAGATGGACTCATTCTTATGTTGACTGACAAATGTAGTAAAACTTCAACAATAATATCTGACACTTGTGATCAATCGTCTGCCTTAATAATGGAAATGTTAATAAACGATTACAATTTGTATCAACACTTCGAAGGATTCCGAAATTACATGTTGTTTGGTCGTGGAGACTTTTACACTTATGTAATACACGAGTTGGAGTAAGATTTTTATATAAATTACTTTTAAAATTCCACATATGGTATTATAAACATTTTATATTTTAATTCTTAGACCGTATTTTGGAAATAATGAATTATACAATTATCAATTGAAAGATATTATAAAAAACGCATATGTTTTAACATCCGCTAGTAATGACAGCAAGGAGCTATTTAATAACCTGAAATACCGAATCGATACGGCCGGGAAGGTGAACTGGAATAGTATCAAGTTCGAGTACAAGACTGATGAACCATTGAATCAAGTAAATCTTATCATAATCACACAGAGGTTACTGTTTGAAAACTATTTAGTGTGTCCACTTCAGATATTCGGTTCTTGTTCTATCCACTATGCGAATGTTTTTCAATCCCTTTGGCGACTGAAAAATGTAGATTGGACTACACACAAGATGTGGCATGAACTTACCTATTTTATAAAGAAATCATACAACACGATTGGTAAGTTAATTAAAAATGTTCTAAGTATAGATAATAACATATGCCTATTAAATGATTCTCTAAATGATTGTAATTTGTACACCTACTAAGACTTTAACAATTTTAGATTAGCAGCAACACACATATTTTCTCATTACAATCAAACACTTATTAAAATTAAACTGCAAACATTATAATTTAAAATACGTTGAACTATTATATTATCTATTAAGTATGTTATTATGTTATAACTTTTTTTTTGTTTCAAACAAAATTACTAAAACATTTTCATCGGGTTTAATAATAATAATAAGTTATGAAACGCATTTCGTACGATCCATAAATATCATAACTACAGCTCTCGAAATGATAATAACCACTACAGGTATAATTATACTCATATGGTCGTATAATACCTGTCACCTGATATGTAAAAATATATTTTATTTTTCCAGTAGCTCACACCAGTCACACCTTTACGGGTCTACCAAGTTTTACTTTGCACTTGCTTAGTTTTAGTTTTAATTTTTAACACCTACACTTTTGACAAATAGAACTGAAACCGGTCTTGAGAAATATAAACACATTACTGTCAAGCATGTTGAGCTGCGTAAACGAAATTCAAAACTTCGTGTTTGAGACGATCAACGATGAATGGGAACAGTTCAAAAGTGAAACTCACAGAGCTACTTGCATCAAAACTGTAATGGATGCTCATACGTCGTTTGTGGAATCAATTACGAAATGTGTGGATGACGGATCTGTGGTAAATAATACCACAATAGTTTAACTAAAACCACTTGAAAACCTTTGATTTTAACAAGAATATATTAATTTGTCTTATATTTTTACTCGGTAAATACATTTTTGTGTACAGGTTATACGTCATAACTAAATTATTATCAACCAAATAGACGTACAATTTATACTTGATCTGATACTCGAAGGTGGCGATAGGGGGGCAAAATGATTTTCAGAGCGTCCAGCCTAGTCAGGGCTGGAAAACTTTATTTGCTGATACTTACTTTAAAATACCTGCTTATGCACTTGCACAGACAGTTTAAATAAATTATAAATGTTTATGTAATTACATCGTAGTAGTAGGTGTATATTTTATCAATACCTATTATATTTTGAATTGTTTCTGTCTTCATTAAACTTGTATAGTACCCTCCAGTGGCGTACACAGTGATAGTAGGGTTCTAGGGTTCAAGGTTCAACCCCCTAGCTATCGTCACTGCTAATGGCGTGTGCTAAATCTCAAGTTCTTCAATGGGGTATTATCTGGTAGAACGTATTCACTTAATCTTCTGTCTAAATGTCAGTGTTTCTCAGAGGTCAATCAGAATTTGTGTCCCATTTTAACTCCACTATCCAACACAAACTATAAAAATATCAAATTAATCTATTAAGCGCATATTAGCCATCTCCAATGTTGTCCATTCACCTTTTAAATTATATTGAACTAAATTGCACTGTATCGCATGTTAGTATATTTTTATTTTTATTATATTTCCCATATTATTTTTTATCTAATTGTGAGTTCACAATGTGAACTTGTATTTGTAAACAAAAGATTAAGCCTGGTCACTCATACTAAATAAATATTCTATAAAATATAATAAATACAAATTTTTATTTTTATTTTCTTAGAATTGTAAAATAGTAGGTACCTATATATTGTGTTTTTTGAGTCATTTCGTATAATGTTTGAGATTTTCTATTATAAATTAAAAGTAAGGAATTTATTTATTTTTTATCTAACCTTCAATGTGTAAATTTATCCATTAAAACTCAAAAAGATACAATTGGATTTATGTTTTGGTTAGTATAAATTAAATTAATAAGTTTGTAATGTAAACACTTTGACAACTTTTCAACTCTGATCAATCATTATTCCAACCAACTTCAGATAAGAAGTTTAAATAACAATATAATAAATTGAAATATATATATAGGATTATAGGTATATATAGGTACCAATGTGAACATATACCTAACATTGTTATATATATATATAGACAATGAACTGAATAAAGTGAATTGTATAGTCTTTAAGATGTGTTTGATGACAATGATCAATTTTCTTTTTAATCCGAAATATTTGTGTAATCAAAACCTGTAAGAATACTTTAATATACCTACCTAATTTTGCTTTGAAACAAAATATGGATCTATACCGTAACGACAGTAAACTTAGTCCTTGGAATTGTCTTTCAAACTGTAATAAATATGTATGAGCGAATACTCTACGGACTTTGTTGAAATATTAGTGCAGGTAGGTGCCGAAGGCATACCTTCCCCTGAAATCTTTTTTTTTATGGACCGTATATATTCATATTTCATAGTGTAGTGTACAGAAATACCTTATACGATTAATACGATAAATTTCAAAGAATCATAATCTCCTTTGTTCTTATATGTAAGGTCAATTATGGCTTAATTGATTTTAGGTAGGTATATTATGTGTTTGACAAAAGTTTTAAATTATGTTAGTAATGTACTATGTTTTGTGTATGAGAGCAGTGGTTTACAAATTCACAATAATGTTAATATATTCTTATGTTAAATGTGTTGTATACCTACCATAGTTTCTAACATAATAATTGTACACTTGTACAGTCATGAGAAAAGTATATGTGTAGTAGACACTTGATAAATAATTGGGCCATGAATAAATAAGTAGGTGATATTGTAATAAGTAAGTATTCTAGCGTTAGCAAAACTAAAAAAAAAATAGCTCACCCGAAAATAACTCTGGCCACTGCGCCGGGTAGATGTAATAGATATTATTGTTTTCACAGTCTTTGGACACGTATGTTGAATCGTTGAAAATGCAAGTCGAAAGGTTTTCAAATGTTTTCCGTTGTTTCGTCGATACGGCGGAATTGTGGTCGTCCGAAGAACTGAAGACCCGAAAATACGACAAACGTTGTGAAGAAAATAATAATATGATAAATGCATTCATGGACAATTTCGGAGATATAAAAAAACAATACGAGGTGACAAAATAAAATGTTCATAAAATCGTTTGCAATATTTATAAGCAAAATCAGACTCAATTCGATTGGAATAATGTATACGAATGTAATAATTTATCATTAGTCATATTATATACGGACCATAATATAAATAAATTAAATGTTTCTGTTAAAATGAAAACCCAAACGGACATCGGGACACCTGGGTATTGCATTTTTTAAATGCATAAAATATTTACCATGACTTACTATTTATTATTCCATATTGAATTAGTCCAACACAATTAAAATATTGATAATCCAAACGGCCAACACCTATCAAGACTGTATATAATAATATGATGTCATAATGACGCAGGTTTCCCTGTTCATGCCGAGCGTTGAAAACAATGTTCTATATTTCATATTTTCATTTTGGTTTTTGTATATTTCATATAGCTGTTTAAAATATGTATTATTATTAATACTGATTGTAGGCACTTTTATGGCTATGCATGTATGATATTGAAAATATGTCTAAAATTCGAGAGGTTATAAAAACTATTTCTTCGTATCTTCAATGTATTATCACAGGCTAATTCTGAATTAAATCTTATCATTATAATATCTGATTTTATGGTTTTTTTTTTTTTAAATTTTTCAAGTTTTAAAAGATCATTTAGTATCTCAGAAAATAACGTAACAATATATAATATAATAAGATCACTTTTATTTATTCCATGATTTTGATTTGTCTATTTGATATAATATTATTGTGTATAATTAGCGATACGTTGATGCCTAATATTAATATTATATATTTTATCGAGTTGCTAATTAAATTAAGATAAACGTATGTTAGATTTTCCTATTTTAAAATTGCATTTATAAATCATTATAGTTTCAGAAAAAAATATTTTTATAAATAATATAATAAATATAATTAATACAAATATGAAATTAATTTGCTAATTTTCAAAGCGAACTTTGAGGACCATTGTGTAAGCTTCAAATTTATTAGACAGCGGTAAAACCAATGTGCGTAAAAGTCTAAAGTTAATATTAGATTAATTAGCAGGCCGTTGAAACTTGAAACTGAGACATAGCCACAGCTTGTCAGCATTTATTTTACTTTTCGATTTAATACTTTTATCGCTTCCTCTTTATAACACACTTTTGTGAAGTGGTTATAATATATATACGATATATCTACATATTTCGGAGAACTTGAAAATAAAAATAAAACCTTTGTGAAAAGAATGAGATTTAAAGATTCTCTGTGACGTTTCAGGCAAAACTATTTGTTTGCGAGGAAATGTCCAAAAGGATTTAAAGTTTGGTATTTGTTTTTCAGACAGAGCTCTGCGACTTTTTGATAAAACTCAACGATAGCGTGACGCGAGGTCTAGGAACACTAGCCTTGAGGATTGACTTTAACGGCTATTACTCATCCAACGGTATAAAAAATAAGCTATAGTTTAACATATGTATTTGTCTCTTGCATAAAAAAAAATTTTCAACAATAAATAGGTATACAACAATTGTATTTTATTTTTTTGCGTTTTCAGTGAGTTGCATACGTTGGGCCCGACCGTGTGTAGCTAATATGGATGGTTGATAGCAGTAAGTTGGTGCCAATATACCAAATCGATGTTCAGTTTTTTTTTTTTTTGAAAAATATACTTTTAATTTTTGAGATTAATTATTGTTTTTTCTCTCCATATTTCCATATGTAAAGTCGATTTATGGAAATCGGTAAGCACCTATCTATTTGAAAAAAATGTATTGTAATTTTACGTCATCCATCGTCTTCGCCTCCAAAACCATATAGTCCATAAATATCAAAAGGTTTCTATCATAATCTCAGTAGGTATCAAATACACCTATTCTGCGGAACGATAATCAAGGGCAGTACACCTCCAACATACCTACTAATTAATACGATATAATTAATTGTTAGATTACCATTGTATGAAGGGGGTAAAACCAGTAGCGCACGCATGGAGAGAGATTATGTCCTAATAACTTAGTACAAGTGTACCCCTAACTCTATTTTATTTGTGGTGTGAACCTATTTGGATTTAAATATTGAAATAAAAAATCAAAAAACTTTGGAAAAAATATAAATTCTGAACTCAAGAAGAAAAATGTTCTTCGTTTAACAATTAAGTAACTATTTAGCTTAAGTCTTAAATTTCACCAGCCATAAAGCTCTCAAATATGACTTAAAGCCGGCTCTGTTTGGGGGACGACAGTTCGTGTGGTGTGCCTACCTATTTATTATTGCATTGATATTAATTAGTTGAAAATTCAATATAAGACGGACGGTAAATCCGTTAACACCCGGGACTTAACTACACGACAGTAGCAGGTAACAAATTACATACTTACGCTAATTTCTACATAGTATGAGATGTGTAGATTCTTACACGAATATAAAAACAAGATTTGTAAGTTCCTATAATAAGGGAGAAAATATATTATTATAGTATACAAATACCATAATAGGCACCAGTACAATTCATTCATTTCATTTTCATGCGCATTCTATAATCCAACCATTGTTAAAAAAATGTACTACATATATATTTATATAATATAAGTTATCAAGCAGACGATAAGGTCTTAAAAAAATACGTATAATATAAAATGGGTATCTATTTGATAACATAGTATAAGTAAATAAGTTATAATATTATAGAAGAAAACTAACTGATCCCGTGCACTTCGTTGCCCATTGAAAATGCTAACTCTATATGATTCAAAATTTGTGATCAATTCGTCATTTAATACATGGCGTAGTAGGTAATGTTCAAAACTTCTCGTGGATTTCCCCATCCTTATCTCTATTAAAGGTTTTCAACACAGTTATATAAAATACAAGTCTAAAATTATATTCAATCATAATAATTTTTTTTCTCGCATTTTTAGCTTTGTATAGGTTTTTTTATTTTAATTTATTTTTACAAGTAATAAACAATCTGTATCATTAATGCAATAATAATATAATATGCTAAGAGTAATGTACACAGGAAAATAATTTAATGAAAGGAGCCACCCATTGATGACACTTTCTGTGGTTACTTAATTAATTAATTAATATTTTTTTTTTTTTTACTATAACAAATCACGACACCACTTGCGCTTTAGGCGTCTTTGGGGATTATCTGGTATGGTAGCGGAGGCCAATTTTTTGATAAGTGGATTCGAATGAGTGCTTAGGTGGTTGTAGAGTCGAGCTTTGTATAGGTTAAACTGTTTTTTTAAATTGATATTAAACAACCGCTGCAATTGCTAATTTCTTATTCATCAATAGTAAATTTTGTGACCAGTAGCAACCCTATAATAAACAAAAGTATATAATTTATTATTATTATGTCTATTGTGCCTATAAAAAATTCTGAAATTTGCAATAAAAAAAAATTAAGGGCCACTTATCGAGATAAAATAGGCCATTGGGATAGTGTAGGTAGCTTTCTGGTGGTAAAAACATTTTTTTAAATCTTATAAGCTGTTCCAGAGATTATACCCTGAACAAACGAACAATATTCTTCTTCTTTAGGTATATATCAGGATAGATAACAATTTTACTATCGAATTAAAGAATATATTCAAATACTATATGAAATGAAAGTAGGTAATACTTATATTGATATTTTTATATAATTATTAATTAGGTACCTAGGTACCTACCTATAGTATAATAATTAGTGATGATCAAAATAAGGGCAAGGCCAAGAATTAAAAAATCTTGGTCTTGAGTATACACGATGGTAATTGGTATTAATCTAAGTCTTGCAAACTCAATCTTGGTATTGGTCTTGGTCTTGTGCAAAACTCCTGTTATTTTCATGAAATGTCAAAAAAAAAAAAATTAAATACCTCCTTTGGCTGCGTGTAGGCATTTAGCTATGACCTCTAAGATGAAATTTAAATCCAATATTTATGTATAATATATTTAATAATTCATAGGTAAACATAATATAAGTCACATAATTTAGTTTTTATTTTACTCGTTGTACGTATTAGCAACAAGACGTACTACCAATAG